>CM040124.1:43523540-43783275 GCA_022559845.1 Amorphophallus konjac
AATCTGGTGTTTGAATCGGACCGCTAAGTAGTCTAGAAGGAAAGGCTCATCTCGGTACCCCCAATGAAGCGGGGCGAGGAACAAACCATATACAGGCTTCTCCCTATCGACGCACCCGGCAGTCTCATTCCAGTGGGCCAGTGTATACTGCGGTGCTCTTGTCAACAACCCGGCCTCTGGAGATAACTCCTGCACTCCAAGCACGGCCCCCCATTTCCTGGGCTCGCCTGGGATATATATAGGCATACCGTGAGTAACTGACTCAGTCAGACTGTCTCTCTCCGCCAGTAGAGCTCCTTCGGCTCGACGGATGAGAATTATATCACGCTTCCCGCCAAGGTTGAAGCACTCAAGGAATGCCATCAAGTGCTTGTCTTTGGGATGGTCCAATCTGACGCCATCCCCCCGCTCATACTTGAAATGGTTACCGTCAAGAATCAACAGGCGGCCAGTGTCAACGGTGTCAATCTCTGAGTCCGAGGACTCAGCTACCACGGCTATCCGTCGAGGCCCCCGATCAAGGGAATGAACATTCCCCCATGTCATAGCAACCCGAGATGCAGAGGAAGAAGGGCCGGACGCCATATTATCTGCAAAACAATGTCTAGAAGAGAACAAGCAAAGTCAAAAATCAGTTGATCGAAGCAATATTTCAGACAAAATTTCGGCAGCATCTCCCCAGCTCGGGGGTTTGCCAAAAGAAAAGTGGAAGCCGTCCACAAAGGGAACAGCCCCTAAAAGCAGCCAGAGGCGCTAAGCCAAGGCCAAATGGGACACCCGAGGGATTTACCTCCGAGGACAAGTCCTACGAGGAGCCTCCCGGGGCCCGAAGAGCGGGTTTAAAACCCAAGCACACCAACAACTCGACTCACCCGCTCGAAGGGCAAACTCGCCCACAGCACTAGCTCACTCGGCGCCGCGGTGGAGAGGAAGGAGGAGAAAAAAAAGCTTTCACAAATG
This sequence comes from Amorphophallus konjac, assembly GCA_022559845.1. NCBI lineage: Eukaryota > Viridiplantae > Streptophyta > Magnoliopsida > Alismatales > Araceae > Amorphophallus > Amorphophallus konjac. The sequence continues at coordinate 43,524,501 of CM040124.1, forward strand.
TGGAGTTGTGAAGAAAAAATAAAGAAAGAATGCAATATATAGGGGGCTCCACACCTGTTAAAACGGCGCGCCCGGGGGCGCGCCGTTTAAAGTAATTTGCGCGCCACTTTTAGCGGCGCCGTTTTAACCTCTAAAGCCCAGGGCGCGCCGGATCTGGCCGCGTCATTTTAACCTCTGGATAAAGGGCGCGCCGTTTTAAGTGGTGGCGTTCAAGCTTCCTACCGCGCCGGATTAACGTCCGAAGCTGGAATTAAGTGCCGTTCGAGCTTCCGTCACCGAACGAAGCTCATCCATAGGCCTTGCTGCACTCCTGCGTCACTTGCACCGCCTACGTCTGGGGGGCATTTGTTGGCACTCAAAATATAATCCTTCAGGCGACCAAGCCGCAGATACAAATGATACGGCCCACTGAAGCACAAAAGCCGATGGAGATCAGTTACTAGAGGATCCTCAAGCTGCGAGGGCCCTGAGTCACCTTAAAGTGAGCACCGAGGACTTCACCTCAGGAGAGTCAGGACGAATCCACAACCAACTAGCAGCGGGATCAAGCCTGCCCAATGATCTGGCGTCGACCTCGTCATGCCGCCACCCTACATCCGTCGCCCGACCAAGGACGACGGCATACCCAATGACTCTCCTAAAGAGGAAGAATGTCCTCGGCCGTCCACGATGAGGTGCCGAGGGTTCTATCAGCGGAAGGCCCCGATCACCCGACACGGGTTCGGCTTCTCGCCATAATGGGCCCGTTAGTGGCCGATTGATCGCCATTCAAGGCGGAATTATCCAGGATGCAACACCATCCCGTAAGGTAGCTTCGGACATGAGTCCGTCTCAACCAAAAGCACAAATCACAGTGCCGAAGGCCGTACCGGCAGGACACCCGTGTGCTCAGGCCAGACACACGCGAAGTTCTGATTAAGGCCATTCATCATATCAAGAGCTTTGTCAACACTCCGTCAAGGTTTTCCAAGGGCCAAGGCGAGAGGAATAGTCAACAGGAGCTTCTGGAATCATCTCCGGACCCATCGGCCTAGCCGCGCCGAGCAAACAAGTTAAAACGGTGCGTGAAGGGGCGTCGGCGCCTCTTAATACGGAGCCATCAAAACCGGCGCGCCAATGCCAATCGGGGACATGCTCCCCGGCGCCACCAAATCCGGCGCGCCCCCTTCCCAGGACGCAGGATTAACACAAGGCTACATATAGCCTGCCTTCGGAGAAAAAAGGGGAGAGGAAGAAAAGAGAAAAGATCAGAAACGAAAAGGAGAAAAAAAGACAGAAGAGAGCCAATCTGAGGAGAGAGTTCTGTTCGTCCGAGAGAAGAGCTTGGGGGAGAAGTAGGGTTTTCCACCGAGGGTTCTCACCGTTGCCTTCCTCGTCTGTTCGTCTGAATACCTCTGGAGTCGGAGAAGAGAAGCCGGGGGGATCCGATACTCTGTTCTGACGAAAGGGTTTAGGTGGGTTCCCGTGTTTTCTCCCGGTCGATCCCCTTTCTTCTTCTTTGGTTTTCTTCCCCTGATACAATGTAAGTGAGAGAGGGGAGGGGCGATGACACGAGCCTGACCTCCCCTCCCTCACCATTACCTCTGCCCCTTCTCTTCGTCTGTAATGAGCTTCCCCTATTAATGTAAACGGCGGCCGAGCGACAACGCCGGCACCGAAATATACATGCCGTGCATATGTATCTGTGTCGTTCATGGGATGAATGAAATGCTATTGTGGCTGATGCCGTATCTCTCTTTTATGCCCTCTCTAATCCCTTCTCGAATGTGCATGTAATGATTTCCCGGCATACGTACTCCCGTATAATTGATTTCTCTAACGCTGGATATGCCCTCGGGCTACATGAATCATTCTCCCCCCTCCCCGGGGTTTCCTCTTTTGATCCTAATGTAATGGCCGGGCTCTGCACCGTATATTCCACGGGTTCTGTGATCGGAGATGCACTTGTGTGCGTATCTCTGTCCATCTCCACCTAGGGAGCGAACCCTTCACCGCCCCTGGGCTTTTCTTCATAGGCCAGATGGGTGGGGAAGATCGCTTCAATCGTTCTTTTTCATTCAGCGGCGAGCCCCTGTTGGTTTGTTTCCGAATATGATATATATATATACATATATCCATTCCCCGGGCCTCCATGCTAATCACATAGCATGATGGTATTAACTTGCTTAGCCCGCGGGTTTCGCCGTTCTAATATGTTTCTAGCAATTCGTTTGTCCACTTTTCATCGTCAAACAATGTCTTGTGCCGCTATCTTTGCTCCGCTCATACCTTAACGGGAGTATGCTCTATAGCATCACTCCAGTATCCGGGGAGGGGGACATTCCCCCAATCTTCTACATCAGCCACTCGGCCGACAGAGGGCTCGTCCATTGATGACAAATATCCCTACTGACCATTGAGTGCACAGCAACGGGGCTAAGCCCTGCAGTTCAAATCCAGGGTCCTTAATGGACTTTGTGGTCGCCGTGGGTTGTGTTCCCCTTGTAGGCTATCCCTCTGGGTTTCCTTCCCTCCATCGGTCGTCCCGATTCGAGTGTTGTGGTGACTCGGGTCGCGTTCCCCTCGTAGGCTAGCCCTCGGGGTTTTCGCTCCCATAATGAGTCACCGCATTCGCTCACTGTCGCCTCGGGGTTTCGGTGACCCTAGCAGGCTAGGCCTCGGGGTTTTCCTTTCCGTTCGGATTTGTCGGCCGCCGTTGTGCCACCCGACTTTCAGGGGTTGCTCCGCTACGTGAGTACTCCCCGCTTCTCCCCGAGAAATCCTCTGGGATGGGGAGATGCTGCTGAAATTTCGGCTCGAATAGGTCTGCCTCGGAACAATCGCCGCGCTCGAGTGTGAACCTCGCGCGAGCCTATGACTCAGCTCCCGGATCCCCAGGGTTGATCCTTTGAATAAATGACTTAAGTGAACTTCCAAAGTTTCCTAAAGTAATTTAATAAACGAAAAAAACATGATGAATAAGACCTTGATTTTCGTAAGATCGGGCTAAACCGGCGCCGTTTATATACGGCGCGCCTTAAAACGGTGCCCCCCCTTTTTCGGCGCGCTTCTTCCCGGCGCGCCGTTTTCCGGCGCGCCCCGATCAGGCCACGCCGTTTTAAACTTTCCTTTTGTACCTACGGTTTCCCACGCCGTTTTAAGTCCTATACCTATGCTTTCGGGCGCCGTTTCTGATCGTTACACTCTCTAATCCCTAGCTCGCCCCCGAGCGACCCTCGCTTCCCACGGTCGAAATTAATAAACCCTAATTAGTAATAAATTAAACAAGAGGAGGGCATCTCGAGTCCAAATCTTTTTGCTATCACGATTTCACCACTATGTCTGTCATCACTCTACTCTCGCCATCATGCTTGTGTCACCTTTTCCCCCGTTGGCGGGGTTTAATAAACATGTGATTGAGCTCTGCTTATCTTCATAATTCTGTCATCTTGCTTAGCATAGTCATCATTGTCATACATGCATGTTTCCATTGACCCTCGGGTATATCAAATGGCGTTGAGAGAGGGTCAGGTTACGCTCGATCGAAGGTCTCCGCTATGCGCGATGGTGGTCTCCGGACCTACGTCCTCCGCCACGCCACGTACCACGGGTCTCCAATTAAACGGATCATGCCTCTACTGCATGATAGATAGATGCATCTCGCATGATTCCATCATGTTCGTAGCGTTGCACCCTTTATTCCGGTCTAGACAGCCCACTATCTTGGTAATTAATCAAAGGTGTTCCCTCCTCGTGGGGGATGTAATTAACGCCATAACCTTTATGGTATGGCGGACTGCTGGTCCCGACCGAACCTCACATTCTTCTGACCAGGTCAGAACGAGCGTACAGTAGATTTGTCACGTATGTGACTGGCACGCCCACGTAGTCAGTCAGTCGGTTAACTACTAGTTAGTTAATTGGTTGATCGACGCGTGAAATAAGAGCTATATACCCGATAACCTGAGGGGAACGAAAAGGCCCGCAAACACCTATAAGAGAAACTTGTTCACAAACACTCATGCTAACAATGGAAAGTCATTCCGTAGACCCACATCTCCTTATTGCTTTCATTGTGGGAAGTACGGACATCTTATGAAAGAATGTTAGTTTTTGAAAATAGAAAACTTCCATGCTTCTAGAATGCATGTTAGGTCTAATTTTGTTAAATCTAGACCTTTTGAAAATAGAAGATGGAATGGATTTGAAAATTCCTTTACTCCTAAAAGGAAGTCTCTTGGTAAAACTGCTTATCCTCAATGCCTTTATTGTGGAAACTGTGGACATGTTATTGAGAATTACAGGATCATGGAAAGTGATGACAAGGTGGCAATGAAAATGTCAAAGAAAATTTTTGGAAGAAATGCTTCTAACATCTAAGGACCCAAGAAGGCTTGGGTGCCAAAATCCGACAAATGAGTAGGTTGTGATGAAGGTGTGCCTTGAGGTAAATAAAGAATGAAAGGGGTTCCAATAAAATGGAACAAGGCACACTCATATGGTAAAACTCCAACTTTACTCCTTCATTGTCAAACTTGGTGGTCTTGATATTTTGGAATGAGATTTTGGTATGTTCTCATATTATGCTGAAAATTCTTTACAAGCCATACATGTCTACAATGGATGAATATTTGGTATATCAAATGGTAGTTAGAGAAGGTTGGACTACGTTCAACTGGATACTTCCACTAAGCGTGATGGTGGTCTTCGGACCTATGTTCTCTGCCTAGTACCAAAATTCAGAAATTGAATTATTTAGCTTATAAGGAATCATGTGTTTTGAATGAAATCAATTTACCTTTGATTTGCATGTGCTTTCAAATTGAATTTGAAAACCCTTCTTGTTTCAAAAGGGTAAAATTTTTGAACTGTTAAATTACTTGATCATATGCAACAATTGGTATTGAAATGTGGAAACATGTCTTTTGAAGGAAATCAATTTACCTTGAAATTCTGAAATACCATGTGTGTTCAAATTGATTCTGAAATTCATTCTTGCTTCTAGAAGGCAAAATTTCTGATATGCAGAATTGTTCCTTTGACAGATATTGTTTCTGAACTTGATTTGTTGTTCTTGTATTCTGCTATGATGAACATGTCTCATTGGTTGAATGAATCTAAAAATTTTGAGGAATAAGCATGATGTCTTTGCCTAATGAATACTTTTCAATATGAAATGTATGAGCATCTGAGTGAAATTGAGTATATGGTATATCAAATGGTGTGTAGTGGAAAGGTGGGTTATGTCCACCTAGAAGCTCTCACTATGTGTGAGTTGGGTTTTAAAACCTTCACCTCCACCTCGTACCAGAACTTATAAAATCTGTTTGGTTTGTGGATGACACTCTAAGCTCTTGAAATGTTATTGAAAATCTGTTTTTGAATATTTCTGAAAATAATTTGGGTTCACTACTTGATTTTGATCATTTGTGTACCCATGTTCAAAAAGGGCAAGTCTTGGAAAATGGTTGTTGCTCATCAGTTGAATATGTATGTCTGCTTGTGCATTCTGTCATGGTGTTCTAAAATAAAAATAAAATAAAAAAATTTGCATCCTGCATTACATTCTCATGGTTTTATAAGTTACATGCATTAGAAACTTCATAAGGTGCATTTAGATCATTCATATGAAAAACTGAAAACTTGCATCTTGCACCCATATTGAATTTTGCAATGCATTTAGAACTTTTAAACAAAAATCTGACATTCTGCATTGCATTGGCATCTTTGCATATCATTCATATACTATGCATATAAAATGACAAAAAGATGCATATTACATATTCATGCATATAGAGCATATGCATATATTTCATGATAATCGCATATCTTGACTCGTGAATGCTTGTATGTATGCTTCATGAATCCTTGCATGCTTGTAAGTATTTACCCTATGAAACCATTTCTTGATCTTTCTAAGACCTCACCTCCTTGATAAATAACATTGCAGTAATTTTATTCATATGTGATACATGTCATATATTAAGGGGGAGGATTTGATTCCGACCGTGCATACATTTAGGGGGAGTCATCGCTATGTCTTGTCGAACTCATTTTATACATGCAAAACAAAAATTTACCCCCACACTCTTGCACATAATGAATTCAATGACTTTCATTGATAAGGATTTAAGAAATTCTTTCCAACACTCTAAGGGAACTTGAATCTCTACATGGACATTAAAGAGTAATCGTGAGGAAAAAGCTGCCTACCCCACAAAAAATTCAATAAGTGGTATGTAGATCCGAGTAACCGAGAATCCCCCCTGAAATAAAGGAGGAAACTCGTGTCAAAAGGAGAAACAAAAATCCATATGTGTAACGAATCCCAGTAGCCGGGAATCCCCATTGAGACATGAGGAAACTCGCGCCGAAAAGTGAAGTCTCTTAAAAGAAACAAAATCGGGGTTGTGCGAAGCTACCGAAAGTCCAGAACCTAAAGTGAAAGTGTAGAGAGGAGATTACCTTCTAGTGTTCTTTAGAAAATCTGAACATCCATATATTTTGAAGCTCATTAGCCATTGCCTCACATTTCACATGGGCATTTTTGTGATATATGTATCTTATGAATTTGCCTACATTCATGGTTTATATAGTACTCCTAGTTGTATATGCACAAATCTCTTAGTTATGCTTATGTCTTACATTCTTGAATTTGAATCACATGCTCTTTTCTTAACCCGTGCCTCATTTAGGGGGAGTTACTATATGTAATATTTGTGTGCATGACGATTGTGCTTGTGTGCTTGCATGTTCATGCATTCCCCTTGAGTCTAATTTTGAGCATAAACCTTACATTTGAAGGATAGAAGTCATCATGTGCATAGCTTCATAACTTGCATGATTAGCATTCACATAGTGCATATTAAGTGCTAATTTGCATATTTACATATTTGACATTTTCAGCATGCATATAGGTCATTCATGATATCATCTTGATCAAATCCATACTTTTCCCCAATTGGCCCAGTTCATTTTGAAATGTATATTCGGAACACTTCATGTTGCATAAATGCCAAAATGAGTTCAACCAACAAATGATATCATGATCAACAAATACTATCATTGAGGCTCTCTCTCTTCGAGAATTGAAATTGCCTATGTTTGTGCCTCTATCTTGATCAACACTTGGTATCATATATTTGAGCCCCTACTTAACATCAATTGGCCTTTAAATTGGAAACTTATCATTTGGCCTCACATGTTCATTTTATGTCACATGCTTCCTTATTTTTTTGTAGATGACAAAAAGGGGGAGAATGATTGGTGTGTGCTCAATGGTGTATGAATGTTGTTGTCTTGGGGAGAATGTGAGAAGTGGTTATGCTCAATGTTTGCACATATTTGTAAAATCTGTATTATCACACACATCGTTTTGTCATCATCAAAAAGGGGGAGATTATTGCATCCCATAGTTCATGCTTGGTTTCAATGATATCAAAACGATTGTGTTTGTATGTGTATGTGTTTCATTTAGCAATGTTTCATTGAACAACATGTTTCATATCTTGATTTGATGGGTTGAAAGATGGAGTTACACTTGATGTTTAAGGAACTAACGTTATATTTATGCTGGTTTGCAGGAATACAACTTCATGGCTCATACTTGGAATCTTAAGGAGTCCATCAATGAAGAAGGGAGTTAACTATGTTCATGTTTAAAAGTTATATGAATGCTTTATATTTAATGATCTCATGTTTTGAATATTTTGTATTGCAGGATCAAAATCCATGATTTATGTTTGGAACTCAAAGGAGTGCATCAATGAAGATCTTATTGAAAAAGGGAGTTGACTAACTCACTGCATTGTGATGACTCTTCTATATTTCATGCATTCCATCAAATAGCTTTTCACAATCTTGGTTAGGCATTTTCATGCGCTTTCCTCGTAAGATTTTTGGGCTTGAAATAACCTCAACCTTATATCTTGAAATTTGATGGATGTGATCTTCTAAGTTGCTAATGACATGAATGTGGTTCATGCATTTTCTACTTGAAGCTTTTAAGCTTGTATTGTGCTTGAAATATTCGTACAAGACTTCATGAGATTTGGTTCTATATTGCTCATGCCTTGCATGAATGATTGGTATTTACTGATGTGTGAGATGCATGTGAAGACCATGTTCCTCGTGAAAATAAGGCTTCATGAATATTAATTTTTGTCAACAAGAATGTCATTTGAATGAATGTGGTTCTATGATATTATGTATGCTTTACATTTGGCATGATTGTTAACACTTGTGTAATGAAGCATCTTGATGCTGAAGATTTGGTTGATTCAAGAATGTGATTGAATGGTTGAGCTTCCATGTTATTATATTTGATTGAATGATAGATTCATGCTTATCATTTCAAAACATTGTCATTTGGTCAAATGTATTTTTGCTAAGTGATTTGAGAAGCAAAACGCATATTTGAATATGTTCAATGATGTATTTCATTGTGAACATGTTCATAGTGTTAATGCATAACTCATATATTTTGATTCTCAACTAACCTCTTGGTTTATCATGTTTTTCAGGATGCAAAATCATTGTTGATCTTCATGGGATTATGATAACATTTAATCAATTGTTTCCCTTTGGTTTGATGGAGATTTTAGTTGTTTTTAAACTCAAACTATCTTACAGTCTTCACCATTTTCAATCCGACCGTTGGATCTCCCCTCTAAAAATTTTATGTTGTAGCTCTGGGAGTCCTCTTTCCAACGCCTCCAGTCTCGCTTCGATCGGAGTTCGGAGCTAGGAGAATTAATTTCTGCCGCCGAAGCGCGCAGAGCTATTTTTTGTGTGCCCAGCCACTGCAAGGGTCGACCCCAAGGGTCGACCCCTGTAACTTTGGGTGCTTATTTTAGTTTTCCAGTAGCTTGTAGCCCGAGGGTCGACCCCAAGGGTCGACCCTTCCAGAACGGGATTTCTGGGAGACTTTAAAACCCATTGAAAACCCTTTCAAACATTACCATACTACCCCTCATTAGTTTCTATTGTTATTAAGGTGTTTTGAACATGTATTAGGAGGGTTTTATGAGTCTTTTCCCCACCCCTTAAGTTGCTTATATAAGAGTTACGAATTTGGGAGTTCATTAACCCTAATGCTTATTTGTTCATTCATGTAGGTGAAGAAAAGGGGAGAACGGGGTGGAGCTCTTGCAAGGAGGAGATCATCTACTTCCGTGAAGATCTGGAGATCGTGGAAGAAGAAGAAAAGGTGCGGATCGAAGAGAGGATCAAGAGGATGTAAGAATCATCTTCATCCGGCTTCCCTCCAACTCGTGGTTCAAGGAACATCATCAACCAGCCTTGGAAAACAAAGGGGGACTACTTCTATGTCTTACATCAGTTCTTTGTGATGTGTTCTATGATCTATATTTTGGGTTTGAGCATGCTTGAATATTTGTGTTTATTTTCTGAACATTAGAGATATTTATGTGTGTGACCGTTTGTGTATACGGTCGTGTTTGATCGCCTTCGTGGGATCGTGTTTGTGTCATTGTGCTGCAGTTGTTGTAGCGTGTGTGTGTGTGTTGTGATCCGGTCGTCGGATCGTGTGTGTGTTTGTGATCCGGTCGTCGGATCGTGTGGGAGACTTCGTCTCCGTCTGTGTGTATGTTGGGGCGTGTCCCCGTGTGTGTGCGGGCGTCGTCCCATGTGTGTTTAGAGCGTCGTCTCCGTTTGGGGATTTATCCCCGAGTGAAGCCTCACCGAGTTTGGTGAGGGATTGGACGTAGGGAGCCCGTCGTGGTCCCGAATTACCTTAAAAATCCTCGTGTCTTGTGGTTTGATCTTTGTGGTTGTATGCTTCTCTATCTTATATGTTTATGCAATCGTGTGAGCTCGGTGAGATTGAGTGAATTAAGTTTAAATCAGTTTAGATTAAATTCCTCAATCTTATCAATCTTGTTAATTCCGCTGTACGCTAATTTATAATTTTAATCGGACATAGTTTATAGTAGTAGGATCTATTCACCCCCCCTCTAGATCTGTGTTCTTGCACTACGGGACCCAACAGCCCTCGTACAGGTAAGCAAGGATGGCCTGAGAAATGGAAAGACCCCGCCACAAGCCGCTAATGGTGCTAAGGTTGGGTATGTCTAGGACGTGGTCGGCAGAAGGAAAGAGTATGGCACCACATAGGCAGATAGAAACACCCTTGGCTATGGCCTCATCCCACCCACACTTGTTCTTACAGTGTGCTATGACTCACTGACTTAAGAGTAGCAAATGGATATGGTGTGGACCAATCATAGTGCGGATGTCCTTAGTGCTATGTAGGAATTCCCCTAGGATGAGGGCAGGATCTACAGGGGCAACGGTATGGCAAACCAAGTCCTCCTCCCCAACTTTGGACCTAGGAAGGGATAGGTAGGTCTCTACCTCCTCTAGCAAAATGGTGGCCTCAAAGAAAGGGAAAATGAAAGTATGTGTCTGTGGATGCCATAGTTCTATCAAAGCTGTGATACTATGCCAATCTAAGGAGAGCTTGGGATAATTTTTGGCTAGGATTAAGAGAGGATGCAAGTGCCAAGCTCTAAGAATGGATGTCACTGATATAGGTAGTTCGCGGATCATGGGAGCCATCCACTTCAAGGTAGAATAACGCCTAGGACCAGGGAGGAGCTGAGGTAAAGGAAGGAAAAAGAGAAGAAGAAAGGAAGAATATGAGCATTTTGAAGAAATTGAATGAAATAAAAGAAATAGCACTAGCTTACCTCCCTCACGGGGTTGGAGCTCAAGTGTCTCGGGATGGTGGTCAGCCGTTGTAGCATTCCATGCTCCTTCCTAGCCGGTTTTGGCCCACCATAAGCAGCCCCCTCCATAGAGCTTCCTTCTAGGGTCCTCTTCATGGTGTTTTAGGGAGGATTAGCAAGGTTTTCAAGACTTGATAGAGAGGTGTTGGTGCGGACACCCGAGCAGTTGATCGGCACGATACACCGAGCCACCGGTACCGCACACGGAGCACGACACGAGCCACCTCAGCGTCCATCTGGCTCGGAGACAGCCTGGAGACTCTGCCTTGAGCCTCCCCATTTATTATATTTAGTTAGACTTTATGTGTGTTTAATTTGTATTTATTTCGTTGCATTCGGTTTGCCATTTTGATTGTAATAGGGGCTTATGTGTAATTCGGACCCCGTGGGCCCCACGGGCCCCCCAGGCCCCACCCCATTGGGCCACCTCAGCCTAGGGTCCCACGTGGGGTCAGTCAACATGCCACATGGGGGCATCTAGAAGTTTGAATGCTAAATGGACACATGGGAGACAATGGACTAGAAAAGTCAACATGGGAGGCCACCTACCCCCACCACCTAGTCCACCCTCTCTCCTTAGTCCAAGGGCCGCCCCCCCCCCTTAGTTTTTTTATTGTTTTTTGTGTGTGTGTGTCACATGCCATCCCAGCCCTTCATTCCTATCCCCTAGATCCAATGGTTGTGGATGGATGTGAGATGTAAGGTATTTAAACTTGTATTTTCCATTTTACTTGAATTAATGCCATTTGATTCACACAAATTCAAGAGTAAAGGGCTGGTGCGCCCCCCTCCTCTCCCCTCCCTCTCCCCCTTGGATGCTGTGAAGGCTTCCATTCTGAGGTGTGAAGCCTCATTTATCAGTTCCGACGATCGCCGCCGCCGCCACGAGCCGCCACCGCACCGCCATCGTCTTCATCGGAGTTCTGCCCGCGCAGTACCACAGCAACTTCCACGAAATTTGTGTCTCAGCCACGAGCTCAGATAGATCTGGGAATTTTACTGGAGGTTCCAGAGGTGTCAAGGATATCCCATAAATTTTGGTTTGTCATTCAGATCCCGTTTCATAATTTTTGATTTTCGTCCACCCTTCCATTTCAGTTCTGCCAGAGTTCTATCCAGATTCATATCCGCCCTGTGTTTCATGTCTTAGGTCCGTCTTTTGATTTCTGTTAGTCCCATAAATTTTACTGGAGTTTCCTTCCATCCACCCCTTCATCCAAAATTTTTCTAAATTTCTGGTTCGCCCATTTCATATTTTCTAAAAATCGTTCTCAGTCCCATCTACAGTTCTATCCACCTGTTCCCAGATCCGACCACCAGTTACTCCAAAAAACATATCAAATCGTCACCACCTCCAAATCCAATTCCAAAAATTGTCCCCATTTCGTGGTTTCATTCCCTACAACTTTTAAGAAGAGCTCGAAGCCTGATTCCAACGGCAAGCATGCTGTCAATGGCCATTTACAGGAAACTCATATGCTGATCTGATATTTCGGGAGCTGTGCAATAGAGGATTGAAAAATAGTTAAAGCCCAGGTCCTCAGAGGTTCAGAAGATTCCACTGGCCCTAGGTTGAAGGATTTTGAATCCTCTTTCCAACGGCGCTGGTTTCATCGCATTCCGACGACAGGGCTGATCGCAGCGGCCGTTTTTGCAGGAGCGCGCACTGCTAAAACAGTAACCTCAGCTCGTGGACAGCAACTTCAAAGCTTGGAGATCGGGACCGATCGACCCCCGATCGGTGTTCCCGGCCGACCGCCGTCCGTGGAGGCGCGCCACCAGGGGTCCCCATCATAGTGGGTCCCACCCCCACAGATCCGGAGGACAGCGCCATCCGTGGGCCCCGCGGGCCCGCAGAACCCGCCGTTCGGAAAGCACGAAAACGCGGAGTTCGGCACCGCCGGGCGACATCAAGATGCTGCCCGTCAACCCAATTCGCGTGATTCCCGGGCCCCGCATGTGACCTTTTACCTCCCTGCGTGGAGTGGGTCAAATTATTGTACTTCTGTAAAATTGTGTTAACCGGGGGTCCGTGATTGGCCGGGGTTGTCTTCGCCACGCCGGGTGCGTGGAGGTAATGGTCCGAACCTCTTGGCGTTCATTTGCTTAGCTAGTATACGGTCTTTTGCCGCTGCCGAGAGTGTAGGTACTAGCCCGTGTGTCCATGTCACCGCTGTGAGAGTGAGAGTGACCCGTCCCGTGACTCGATCCGAGTCCGGAAGTTGAGTCGGACTACCCTTGACCTCCGCCGGTTCCTTAACCGCGCACGGTCCGCGCTTTCCCTCGCTTGGGACGACGAGTGAGCTTCCACTTCTGTTAGCGACGTTTTGCCACTAGGAGCTCGTAGTGTCGGGCTTAGTGTCTCCCTGGTGTGTGCTGCTGGTCGCGTCTTCATCTAGAGTCCGAGGGTGGCACCTAATAGTGTCGTCTCCCGTGTCCGTCCCGCATCAGTTTGGTATCAGAGCAGTCGAGTCTAGGGTAGTCTTTGCATATGTCTTGCATGCATCATGGTCTAAGTCGAGTCTAGGACCATCATTATTTTCAAAACAAAAAAAAAGTGTGTTTTAAATTGCATTTGCACCCTTTATTCGGTATCTTAAAAGGTGTTGTCCGAACGTTAGGCTACGCCTACCGGGAGGTCGCACACTTGCGGGAGTGATCTTCGGATCGATTAACTCCGCCCCGTACCGGATATTGGTTTAGGTCTAAGTGCATCATTTAGTGTGTGTTTGCATTAGTCGGTGTCTTCTAGGTCGTGTGTCAGTTGCATGCCCACCCGTCGAGGTACCCAGTACTCGCCACCACCACCTATGGCGGAGTCCCGAGCCCGTAGTTCCGATGAGTCTTCCACGGCCGAGATGTTCCGGGCCATCATGGATCGTTTAGACACGCGTATGGATGGTCTTAGTACGCGTATGGATGGCATAGGGACGCGTCTAGAAGGGCGGATGAAGGTCCTCGAGGATCGGGCCGGGGTTTCGGAGCAGTCCATTCAAGGCCTTGTTGGGAGGATTGCCGTCCTCGAGAGGGGCCCAGTAGCGGCGCAACCCGCGCCGACGAACGGCCAACAGGAGCCGGTTCAGCAGCCTGCTGTGCCAAGGGCTCAGGCGGAGAATGTTGGGGTTCAACAGGTGCATGTGGTGGATGATTATGCATCTGATAATGATCAAGGGGGTAACGGTCGTCGTCATCAACGACGGAATCGTGATGACGAGGATGACGACCGCATTCTTAGGGGTGTGCGTGCGGACCCTCCCACTTTTAGCGGGTCCTTGGACCCTAGGGTGTATTTAGATTGGGAGGCCGGCATGGACCGGTACTTCGAGTGGTTTGAGATGACGGACCACCGAAGAGTCCGATACGCAAAGATGAAGCTGCAAGGGCAGGCCCAAACTTATTGGATCAATGTGGAGAGCCTGCTCAACCAGCGACGTCAACCCCAGATCGGTACTTGGGATGATATGAAAACCAAGTTGAGGGAGAAGTACCTTCCCGCCTCATATCGCCAACGTCTCATAGACAAGTGGCAAAGCATCTCCCAAGGGAACCGATCCGTGACCGAGTACACCGCCGAGTTCGATGAGTATTACTTGCGGTGCGGGGTCACGGAAGAGAGCACCATGACGATATCCCGCTTTCGGAGAGGTTTGCGGCCCAATTATCAATATGAACTCTTTCGCCGCAATGCCACCACTTTGGAGCAGGCATATCAGATTGCTCTCGAATTGGAGCAGTTCGAGGCCGAGTTCGAGTCACCCCACCGGTTGGGCTCTTTTCCCCTTCGTAGTGTCGAGCCCCGTGGCTCTTCTGGCACGTATCCGAGGGCCCCCATGGCTCGACCTCAGGAGCCCGCTCGTCCCGAGCCCTTTGCTCCTAGGCCTCGTCCTCCACCCCCAAGGGACCTTCCTCGTCCCCAGCATCTTACGGCCCCACCCATAGCCCGTCCACCGGCACCCGCACCTCCTGCACGTCCTTTGTTGCCTACGCCTCCTATCCGTCGGGAGGATAAAGGTAAAGGACCTATGATTGGGGAGCCTAGTGGATCACGGCAGCAGTGTTATCGCTGCAATGGGTTTGGCCATTTCGCCAACCAGTGTCCCACCCGCCCATCTCTTCACATTGGGGACACACAGGCCGAGGATACCACCCCTACGGGCCTCGAGTTAGTCAGCTATGAGGCAGATGAAGAGTTAGCTGACGAGTACTATGAGATGGGAGGTGAGGCCCAGGATGTCCAGCAGTCGGGCGATACCCACGTGGGGGTCGTCAGATGTATCCTCACCCAGCCACAGGCCAGTGATGACTGGCGTCGGACCACTATCCTTCAGGTATTCTGTAGGCTGGGAAAGCAAATTTGCAAGGTGGTCATCGATAGCGGGAGTTGTATCAATGCAATCTCCACGAACGCTGTCGCTCGTCTTGGTCTCACACCCGTGGACCATCCTTGTCCCTATCAGGTATCATGGGTGGATACCACTTCCATTTCGGTCATGCTGCGGTGCTTGGTCCCGCTGCAGCTCCACTCCTACCGTGACGAGATCTGGTGTGATGTTCTCCCCATGGAAGTGGGAAGTATCATTCTTGGTAGGCCGTGGTTATTCGACCGAGATGCCACACTCCATGGTCGGTCGAACACCTGTACCTTCGACCACGATGGCCAGCGGGTCACCCTCCACCCCGTTCGGCCCAGGAGCCCATCAGTCAGGGGTCCTACTGGCCCTAGTACTCCAAAGCCTTCCGTACCCGGGCCCAGTACCCATCCCCAGCTCGGACTATGACCGTTACCTCTGGCCCAAGAGAGCCCTCGACGAGGAGATTGATGATGATTAGCTCCCGGGAAATGGAGCAGGAGCTTAGTCAGGGCTGTCCGGTGTTTGCTATTACGGTCCGAGAGGTGGAGCGGGACTCCGAGGGTGAGCTCCCACCCGAGGTTGTTCCTATTCTGCAGGAGTTTGCTGATATTTTTTCCGATGAGCTTCCCGAGGGACTCCCACCCATGCGGGATATTCAGCATGCCATCGACCTTGTTCCGGGCTCTTCTTTGCCCAACCTTCCTCATTATCGAATGAGCCCCACGGAGCATGCCGAGCTTAAACGGCAGGTCGATGAGCTTGTGCAGAGAGGATCTGTCCGGGACAGCATGAGTCCATGTGCTGTACCTGCATTACTCGCCCCGAAGAAGGATGGCACATGGAGAATGTGTATTGATAGTCGTGCCATCAACAAGATCACCGTGAAGTACAGGTTCCCTATTCCCCGCCTGGATGACATGCTAGACATGATGGCAGGTGCCACTATCTTTTCGAAGATCGATCTTAAGAGTGGCTACCATCAGGTGAGGATTAGGCCAGGTGATGAGTGGAAGACCGCATTTAAGACCAAGGACGGTCTATATGAGTGGTTGGTCATGCCTTTTGGGTTGACCAATGCCCCTAGCACTTTCATGCGGCTCATGACTCAGGTCCTTCGACCTTTCATTGGAGTCTTTGTAGTGGTGTATTTTGATGATATCCTTATCTATAGCCGCACCACAGGGGACCACTTAGACCACCTTCGGCAGGTCTGTCTACTTCTTCGGCGAGAGCAGTTGTTTGCGAACCCACAGAAGTGTGCCTTCATGACACCTCAGCTTACCTTCTTGGGTTTCATTGTGTCTAGTACTGGGTCTCCGCCGATCCGGAGAAGGTCCGGGCCATTGTTGAGTGGCCGGAACCCCTTACGGTTCATGATGTCCGCAGCTTTCATGGCCTTGCGACGTTCTACCGTCGCTTCATCCGCGGATTTAGCTCCGTCACCGCCCCGATCACGGATTGCATCCGGAAGGGCACATTTGTATGGACGAAGGCCGCATCTGCCGCCTTCAAGGACATCAAGGAGCGCATGACCCAGACACCTATCCTTCGACTGCCTGATTTCTCGAAGGTGTTTGAGGTCTCTTGTGATGCGTCGGGTGTTGGGATTGGAGGAGTTTTGAGTCAGGAGTCCACCCGATCGCATATTTCAGCGAGAAGCTGAATGACGCGAAACTGCGATATTCCACATATGATAAAGAATTCTACGCAGTTGTTCAGGCTCTTAGGCATTGGAGGCACTATCTTTTACATCAGGAGTTTGTTCTATACTCCGATCACGAGCATTGAGGTACCTCCATTCCCAAAAGAAGCTTAACTCGCGTCATAGTCGTTGGGTCGAGTATCTCCAGCAGTTCACCTTTGTGCTGAAACATAAGGCTGGAGTGGAGAACAAGGTGGCTGATGCCTTGAGTCGGCGAGCATGTTTGCTTACCACCATGAGTGCCGAGGTCATAGGGTTAGAGAAGATGAAGGAGGCCTATGTTGATTGTCCTGACTTCGGTCAGATTTTTACCACCCTCCAGGCCGGACCCTCGAGAGACCTTGATGAGTATATGCTTCAGGAGGGTTACCTCTTTCGAGGTAGCAGGCTATGTGTTCCCCGAACTTCGGTTCGAGATTTCTTAGTGTGGGAACTACATGCGGGAGGTCTAGCCGGCCACTTTGGTCGGAACAAGACTATTGAGGCAGTGGAGCATCGATTTTATTGGCCGAGCTTGAAGCGCGATGTTGCTAACATCGTGGCTCAGTGCCGTACATGTGCTACGGCCAAGATGAAGAAGCAAAGCTCGGGCCTTTATACGCCTCTTCCCGTGCCTGATGCCCCGTGGCAGGATGTTAGTATGGACTTTGTTTTGGGATTGCCACGTACCTCCAGGAAGCATGATTCGGTCTATGTGGTGGTTGACCGTTTCTCGAAGATGGCCCTCTTTATCCCTTGCTCGAAGACTTCGGATGCTTCTAGGGTAGCCCGCCTATTCCTTACTCATGTGGTGTGCAAGTTCGGGTTGCCTCGCACTATAGTGTCTGACCGTGATGTTAGATTCACTTCCTATTTTTGGAAGACACTATGGCATATGATGGGTACTCACCTCAAGTTTTCCACTGCATATCATCCCCAGACAGATGGTCAGACCGAGGTGGTCAATAGGAGTCTGGGAGATCTTTTGAGGTGTCTAGTTAAGGACCGCATTGGGGATTGGGATCTCATTTTACCTATGGCTGAGTTTGCATACAATGATTCGGTGAATAGGTCTACCGGCATGAGTCCATTTGAGATTGTCACAGGTCGTAGGCCTAGGAAACCCGTTGACCTTGTCCCCATGCCTATCCATGCTAGAGTGTCGGAGTCGGCCGAGTCGTTTGCTAGGCATGTTAGGAGTTTGCATGACGACATCCGTCGTCACATTGAGGCCAGCAATGCACGGTACAAGGAGTTAGCCGATGCCCACCGACACCACCGAGAGTTCCATGAGGGCGAGTACGTCATGATCAGGGTAAGACCTGAACGGTTTCCCTCTGGAACCGTTAAGAAGTTGCAAGCTCGCGGAGCCGGTCCCTTTAGAGTGTTGAAACGCGTTGGATCCAATGCGTATGTTGTGGACCTGCCCGAGGAATATGGTATAAGCTCTACCTTCAATGTATCGGATCTTGTTGCATATAGGGACCCAGCGGTGATCCCTAGTGAGCCTTTTGAGCCATCTCCTCCCCTTGAGAGTGATCCCACACCTGAGTGTCCACTTCCACCTCCAGCCCCTTTTTCACGGCAGCGTGAGCATATCGATCGTATACTGGACGAGCAAGTGACAGTTACCAGGAGTGGATCTTACCCGCGCTACCTAGTGCGATGGAGAGGACGGCCCGCTACTGAGGACACATGGATCACACATGGCGAGTTGCAGCGGATTGATCCAGACCTTTTGGAGCGATACAGGAGCGATGCAGACCCTTACTCGACAGGGTCGAGTTTCTCCCACCCGGGGAGAATTGGTGCGGACACCCGAGCAGTTGATCGGCACGATACGCCGAGCCACCGGTACCGCACACGGAGCACGACACGAGCCACCTCAGCGTCCATCTGGCTCGGAGACAGCCTGGAGACTCTGCCTTGAGCCTCCCCATTTATTATATTTAGTTAGACTTTATGTGTGTTTAATTTGTATTTATTTCGTTGCATTCGGTTTGCCATTTTGATTGTAATAGGGGCTTATGTGTAATTCGGACCCCGTGGGCCCCACGGGCCCCCCAGGCCCCACCCCATTGGGCCACCTCAGCCTAGGGTCCCACGTGGGGTCAGTCAACATGCCACATGGGGGCATCTAGAAGTTTGAATGCTAAATGGACACATGGGAGACAATGGACTAGAAAAGTCCACATGGGAGGCCACCTACCCCCACCACCTAGTCCACCCTCTCTCCTTGGTCCAAGGGCCGCCCCCCCCCTTTGTTTTTTTTATTGTTTTTTGTGTGTGTGTGTCACATGCCATCCCAGCCCTTCATTCCTATCCCCTAGATCCAATGGTTGTGGATGGATGTGAGATGTAAGGTATTTAAACTTGTATTTTTCCATTTTACTTGAAAAAATGCCATTTGATTCACACAAATTCAAGAGTAAAGGGCTGGTGCGCCCCCCTCCTCTCCCCTCCCTCTCCCCCTTGGATGCTGTGAAGGCTTCCATTCTGAGGTGTGAAGCCTCATTTATCAGTTCCGACGATCGCCGCCGCCGCCACGAGCCGCCACTGCACCGCCATCGTCTTCATCGGAGTTCTGCCCGTGCAGTATCACAGCAACTTCCACGAAA
Source organism: Amorphophallus konjac (assembly GCA_022559845.1). Classification (NCBI taxonomy): domain Eukaryota; kingdom Viridiplantae; phylum Streptophyta; class Magnoliopsida; order Alismatales; family Araceae; genus Amorphophallus; species Amorphophallus konjac. Next base: position 43,543,879 of record CM040124.1, read on the forward strand.
TTTGTATCTTAGCCGCGAGCTCAGATAGATCTGGGAATTTTACTGGAGGTTCCAGAGGTGTCAAGGATATCCCATAAATTTTGGTTTGTCATTCAGATCTCAATTTCATAATTTTTGATTTTCGTCCACCCTTCCATTTCAGTTCCGCCAGAGTTCTGTTCGGATTCATATCCGCCCTGTGTTTCATGTCTTAGTCCATCTTTTGATTTCGGTTAGTCCCATAAATTTTACTGGAGTTTCCTTCCATCCACCCCTTCATCCATAATTTTTCTAAATTTCTGGTTCGCCCATTTCATATTTTCTAAAAATCGTTCTCATTCCCATCTATAGTTCTGTCCACCTGTTCCCAGATCCAACCACCAGTCACTCCAAAAATCATATCAAATCGCCACTACCTCCAAATCCAATTCCAAAAATTGTACCAGTTTCATGGTTTGATTCCCTACAACTTTGTAGAAGATCTCGAAGCCTCATTCCAAGAGCAAGCAGGCGGTCAATGGCCATTTACAGGAAACTCATATGCTGATCTGATATTTCGGGAGCTGTGCAACAGAGGATTGAAAAATAGTTAAAGCCCAGGTCCGCAGAGGTTCAAAAGATTCCACTGGCCCTAGGTTGAATTATTTTGAATCCTATTTCCAACGGCACTGGTTTCATCGCATTCCGACAACGGGGCTGATCGCAGCGGCCGTTTTCGCCGGAGCGCGCGCTGCTAAAACAGTAACCTCAGCTCGTGGACAGCAACTTCAAAGCTTGGAGATCGGGACCGATCGACCCCCGATCGGTGTTCCCGGGCGACCGCCATCCGTGGAGGCGCGCCACCAGGGGTCCCCATCATAGTGGGTCCCACCCCCGCAGATCCGGAGGACAGCGCCATCCGTGGGCCCCGCGGGCCCGCAGAACCCGCCGTTCGGAAAGCACGAAAACGCGGAGTTCGGCACCGCCGGGCGACATCAAGATGCTGCCCGTCAACCCAATTCGCGTGATTCCCGGGCCCCGCATGTGACCTTTTACCTCCCTGCGTGGAGTGGGTCAAATTATTGTATTTCTGTAAAATTGTGTTAACCGGGAGTCCGTGATTGGCCGGGGTTGTCTTCGCCACGCCGGGTGCGTGGAGGTAATGGTCCGAACCTCTTGGCGTTCATTTGCTTAGCTAGTATACGGTCTTTTGCCGCTGCCGAGAGTGTAGGTACTAGCCCGTGTGTCCATGTCACCGCTGTGAGAGTGAGAGTGACCCGTCCCGTGACTCGATCCGAGTCCGGAAGTTGAGTCGGACTACCCTTGACCTCCGCCGGTTCCTTAACCGCTTACGGTCCACGCTTTCCCTCGCTTGGGACGACGAGTGAGCTTCCACTTCTGTTAGCGACGTTTTGCCACTAGGAGCTCGTAGTGTCGGGCTTAGTGTCTCCCTGGTGTGTGCTGTTGGTCGCGTCTTCATCTAGAGTCCGAGGGTGGCACCTAATAGTGTCGTCTCCCGTGTCCGTCCCGCATCAGGTGTTGTGTGAAAAATGAGATTGGAATGCCCCTCTACTTATAGGACCTAATGTGTGGCCTAATCCCACTAGGATTGAGGTAGGATAACTCTAGAACGGGTTAGGATAGGCCTTGATATGGTTTAGGACTCTCTACCCTCGGGTTGGGACTCTCCAAGGGAGTCCCGATTGGAGCTACCAGGGATTCCTCATATACGGTCTATCGATCGACCACGAGATCCTAAAATGGTCTTTAAGGGACCGTTTACCCATCTTCTACATACTTCGCCTCTGGCAGCATAAACAGTCCTAAAGTGGCCATTCTGCCAATTCAAACGGTCAAGGAAGAACCGCTTTTTACTTTTTACGGTTCAATTGGGACCGTCTATCACCTTCTTTGGAGCTCTGGACGAACAAACATCCGCGGCCCACCATGGGACCATCTGAGAGCTAGAGTAGTCGTATGTCAGACCGTTTATCTACCTGAAGCCGCCTTTTTTTGTCCTTCTTGCACCAAGTTCTCTCAAAGTATTTCATCTCTCTCTCACTCTCTCGTATCAGGTTAGGATTTGTTGTTAGTCAGTTGGCGTCAAGTAGTCGCATTCATTCATTCATTCGTAAAAATCAAAATTCATCATATCATAACATGCATAACATCACATGTACATAAGTCACATCTAAAAGTACATCAGGCCTCTCCCTCTCCTAGGCCCCCGCTCTCACTCGAGCCCTCATGCCTCTTCGATGGCGGGGCCATCGCTGAGCTCGCCTACTCCCGGTGTTGACGGCGCCACTCCTCCTCCTTGTTCCTCCGGCGATCAGAGGAACCCGTGAAGTAACTCCTGTCGGAGCCGTGAGTGCTGCTCGGAGCTCCGTTGCGCTTTGGCCTCCGGGTCATCTTCTTGAATGCTCGTACCTTGCCTCTCAGCTCGGCTGCCTCTAACCGAGCCCGGTCTGCCTCTATGCAAGCGTGATCCACCTCAGCTCAGTAAAGGTCCGCCTCCATCGCCAGGGCTCGAAGAAGCTCTGTCTCCACCGTCCCGACGTGGGATCGCTCCATCTCTGCATAGAGGCGCGAGGCCTCTACTACCTCTACAGGTAGTGCTGCGGCCTCAGCACGAGAATGCTCCATCTTCTCCCGCAGTTGGGTGGCCTCACCCAGGGCCGCAGTCAGCTCAGTCGTCTGCATGTGCATACATCATAGTCAGTTAGTCGCATTTCATGTTCATAATTATTAAAGGGAAAGTGCAGGTGTTTACTTACCCTCACGGCGAGTGCGGCCTCGACCTCCTCGGCCCGTGCTACCATCCTCGCGAACTCCGCATCCCGCTCGGCCTGGTCCGCGGCTGGCTGGGAGGAAGAAGGTGTGTCAACTCCCTGATGCTGAGTCCCCTCGGCTTGCTACATTTAGAACTCCAGGTTAGTCGTACGCACATGCCTAACTAAGTCTAAGGTTCAGTATCACTCACCTGGAGGTCCAGCGACAGTCGAAGCTCGTCCCGCTACTGGACGGTGGAGTGCAGGAGGCCCTGGAGCTCGGCGATCCGCCCCTGGGGGTCAAGCTACATATAGAGGTTATGTGTCAGTGCATCATCATAAAAGCATAATAGAAAGCATAGGGTTAGGGTCGTACCGATCGTCGAGTGCCACGGAAGACCTGGTCTTTGTAGGGCCTGGCGTACGCTGTCAGGTATGCCTCATCAGTCTCAAGGCGGGCACACACCACTGGTCCGAGCCCTGTCCAGTCGCGGATCTGCTCTGCTGCTCTGCTCGTCTAGTCGATCTCCGCTGCTAGTCCTCGCGCTTGCCGACCGACCCGCTCCTCTGGCTTCTCGGGCACTGGGAACTCCACCTCCACTTGGTGGACCCCGATGGTCCTCATCACCAGTCGATAGTAGAGGGGCACCACCACATTCATGCAGTGGAGCCAGATGTCGCGTCCGGCGTAGGCCAGGGCAGCCACCACCTAGGGCTGGCCCTCATGCCCCTCGCTCTGGTAGGGCATCCACCAGACCTGTTAAAGAGCAATTGCATCAGCATATAGGCATATAAGCATATAGTTGCATTTAACACAAAAAGATTAAGTTTTTAGATCTTACCGAGCCATAGGGTAGGGTGTCCAGGTCATCCTAAATCGCCCGGACCTGGCGTCGCAGGGAGCCGATCTCCCGTGGTGCGGTCCACCATCTCACAATGGGCAGCCAGTCCGGTTGAGTCTTCTCTCTTCTCCCCAGCCCGAGGAGATGCACATAGGCCCACACCTGCATTACATTTCATTAAGTGTCTGCATATGGAAAATTCACATAGCAAATGCATGATTATTTTAGGAATCGAGTCGTACCTGGAGTAGTGGCAAGAACCCGCCAAGCATCGTCCGTTGGCTAGTCGAGCTCAGCATGTCAAAGAGGAAGGCAAGGACCGCCGCTCCCCAAGCGTAGTCCCTGACTCGGTCGACATCCTCGAGTAAGGACAGCAGACGGCAGCTGACAATGTCTGCTCGTGTGGCGAAGAGAAGCTTCCCGAAGAAGAGCATCAAGAAGCGTCTCAACACCATGTCCTCCTTCGGTCCTGCTGCAGCCGCCGCTCATGGTCGCGCTCGGTCCACGAGTCATGTCAGGTGCTGCTCGGGTAGCTCTCCTGTGGCGATCCCCGCTCCCCTCAAGCCGAGGGTGTCATGCAGCTTCGCTCGCTGTAGTGTAGTCGACTGCCGCTCCGGTCGCAGCAGCTCCAGTCCTAGCAACCTCTGGGCCAGCTCCCGGTAGCCCACTAGGGTCCTCCCGCTCACCGGCGCTCCATGCACGCGCAGGTCGGTGATGCGCGTGACATCCTCTAACGTTGGGACCATGTGGCCCCAGGGAAAGAGGAACGCCCGACTCACCAGATCCAACCGGTCGTGCAGGGCATCCAGGAGCACGGTGTCGAGTCTAGTCACTTCCACCCTCAGGAATTCACCGAAGCTCATCGCCGCTAGGCGCTCCCGCTGGAAGTTTGGCAGTGCAAGGTACACTGCTCGGACCTGGAGCCAGGAGATCCGGGTCCTATGCTTTCCCTGCATGCATTTAAAACAATTGCATTAGTCATACATTTCATAATAAATCATGCATCTAATAAAACTTGCTGTTTGTCAGATCACGGTCCCTGTTGGGCCGTTTATATCACCAAGATGGTTGGTTTCTGACCGTTTTCACTCCTAAAAATCCCCTTTCTTCTGCACGGTCATCCATTGACCATTTTGCTTATAGGACGGTCCTTTGAGGACCGCTCGTTTCTCTAGACATCCCAAATTGGACCGTGTATCCCTCATCTGTTCATCCACAGAACGGTAGCCCTCCAACCGTTTCGGAACCCCACGGTCCCCACCTAACCGTTTGATTTCCCCCTCAAGCCCCTTGCTGATCTAAGTTACACGGACAATCCCTTGACCATTTTTCTAGTGGACGGTCTGATAGAGATCGTTTTCGTTTGTCAATGTTGAGTGGTGATAGGCAGATCTAGAGGGGAGGGGTGAATAGATCAGCCCCTTTTTGCCCTTCTTTGCATAATTAAAAACAATGACTAGCACAGCAGATAAAAAGATAGATTTTAATCACTATCTGAAAGACATGATGCACACAGGATACTTGGAAGTGGTCCTATCAAGTTTCTATCGATGAAACAAGAGAGAAGACAGACCACAAGGCAAGATCTTTAAGGTGGTTCAGTCTCAATCTAGAGACCTACGTCCACCCCTCACACAACATAGTGAGGCTTCATTAGTGCCAAAGCACAACCACTGATTCACAGCTTCAAACAGAGAGATACACTCTCACACACCGCTGTCACATAGCTTGAGGGATCACACCCCTGACCACACAGATAAGCAACCACGCCTTTTGTCTTCCTACACGTAGGTAGGGATCTAATGATGAGAAGTTTGTTCAGAAGAAAAAGGAAATAAAGGATGAAAGGTCCAGACAGAGTATCGTAAAGAAAGTGCAATGACTAAGAGATATCCTGTCTGGAAATGAGCTTGAGAGAGCCTTGGCTTTCTACTTCTTTTGAATCTTCTTAGCAACCACGGAAGCTTTCTCTTCGTCGTGAGGAATGGAGAATATCTTCTTCTGGATTTACTCACGCATGCAGCATCAGGACCAGGAGAGCTTGAGTAGCAAGCTTTTTCTTCTTCTCCGTTTTCTCCTCAGCTCATCCTTAGCTCATGTGCTCTCCTTCAACACCAACCAACTAGAGCCCATACTTCTTATCTATATTCATGTCTTAGGGCGACACCAATGTTGTCCACTATCCAAGCAACACCTAGAATGCCACATCCACATTATTAGATTTGCTTCCACTTGCATAGTTGACTCTCTTCTTGACAGGTTAGCATGAATGTGGGTAGGTAGAAGACCATTTGAGCAAAGGTATGATTTTCTTCAGAAAATATCTCTGCCAAAACACTATCTTCTGATACCAATGCAATCTGACGGCTTTTTTAGAGCAGACGGATCCTCTGGATTAAGTTCCGGGTCTTTAAATCAGCTTCCATCGGATTCGGATCGGTTCTGGACGATCACAGTGTGTCGACACTTTCCTTGAGTGTGTTGAGACATCCCTTTGAGATCTTGAAGTACTATGGCTGATGAGTCGAGATAGCACCAAACAGTGTGGAGACAAGTGAGCCATGTGCAGAGTTGATGTAAAAAGGTGCTGAGACAAGAGCGCCTTGTGCAGAGATTTTCACACGAATGTGTCGACACTTGGCGCCCAATGTGTCGAGACATTGGTGAATCCAGATACTTAGTCAGAATGCTTCAGCTTGCATTCTTCTAGATGTGTCGAGACATAAGTTGAATGTGTCGACTCATTTTGGTATGCCGGAGCTCAATTGTTGGAATTTCAACACAAGCTCTTCTGAATGTGTCGAGACATGATTGGGCCGTGTCAAGACATCACTTGGTGAGATTCAGTTGCACTTGTTTAAACCATTCATCAAACCAAATAAAGTTATATATATCTCAACTACCTACTAATGATTTGTGATTTGTTATCATCAAAACCTGGGGACACAACATTCTCCCCCTTTTTGATGATGACAACCATGAATCATTATGAGCAAGCTTTTATACATCAAAGCAATAAAATTTGTTTGAAGAGCCATCAACCAAGCAAAGTTCATTCATTCACACAACCACTAAATGTTTATCATTAATCAAACATAGTTTAGTACTGATCAAGCAAGGATGTGATTTCAAGTAGTTACACTGCAGATCTATATGGAAAAGTTTAGATGAAAAAGCTAACTATATGCCAGATGCTTGATGAGGCTACAGTACAACAGTACTTCTCCCCCTTTGTCATCAGGAAGGAGGGGGTGAAGGAGGAGGCTGCTGTGGATGAGGCACATTGCTGGTGCTGGCCAGGTGCATGATTTGTGCCTCCTCGAATTCATGTTGTAGGTTGGAGATGGTTGACTCTAGAGAATCAATTCTTTGATTTAACTGCTCATCGTTTTGATTGACAAAACGGTGTAAGTGCTGGACATTATCTTTGATGTCCTTCAGCCAAGTATACATCATCTCACAGATGTATTCTATTTCAGCCCTCTGTTGGGAGCCTTAGAGGGGAAAACGAGAAGATGTGGCTTCTGTTTAAGGAGGAGGACACCATTCATCACCAGCATCCTACAGAGCAGGTTGGAGTTGAGCTTTATGCAGACGTATGAGCTCCAAGATTTCACTACCAACCGTATCCAATTTCTTGTATACGACGTCCATCTTTGCCTCAACTTTGGTGGTGCTATTTACTACTCTAGCTGTATCTGTATGAACAGTGTCTGCAAGCCTGGAGGAGGCATCAAGTAGCTTATTGGTGTCTGAATATAGTTTCCCTTTCAACTGTTGGGAAGCATCCAGTAAGCGAGAAGTAGAAGCATTGAGGTGTCTTTCCAGATTGGACGTAGCATCAATAGACCTTTTGACCTCTGCAGTCACATGTGCCCTAATGGATGTAGTGGCGCCAGCCGCTTGTCCTCTAATAGATGTAGTGTCTCTAGCCACCTGTTCAACTAGCTGATTAGAGGACTCCATCAATTTAGCCCACTTGATGTTGAGATCACTTTGATCTTCTCTAATGTCATATGCATGCATGACCATTTCAGCAGTTTTCTCCTGTGTTTCAGTGTGGATATCTTTTAGTCTCTTCATTATTTTGGCGGCTCGTTCACACACAGTTATCAAAAAGGTCATGAAGTTCTTCAACTGTCCATCTGACTTATGTTTTTCAGGCACAAATTTTTCCCATCGGCTATTCTGAACTTGCTCATAGTGGAGTTATCTAGCTTCCAGTCTATCGACCTGAAGACTGATCTGACGACAGGAGGAATTTAAACTCCCAAATTGGGCAGTGAGAAACTGAATGAGGGCAGGATGAATATCCATTAAGCTACCAGTAGCACCAAATGCAGGACCATGTGATGTGGATGCCTCTGTATGAAATTCAGGTGGGGCATCCCTTGTAGTGAACACTGTAGGTTCATTTTCTGGAGATAAGGGAGGTTGGATACCAAAAGACATCATCACCCCAGGCTGGTCCATGGGATCTGCAAATAGCTGTTAAGAAGCCTGCTCAAGGGAGATGCCTGCATGAAACATTTCCTCATGTTGATTTAACTATGCTTCTGAATCAGGGTGGCCCTGTGCTTGCTGACCCTGTGGAGGTTGGTCATGTGGAAGTTGTTCCTGTGGAGCTGGCTGGACAGGAGGGTCGAGTACATGACTAGGTAAATTCCTCACCATTTTGTTACCTTCCTTCTTGAAGTGCATATAGTTTTGGATGAACCTCAGGGTGTAGACATTACTCTCGGGAATAGTTATGGATGTTTCCTTGTCAAGAGGGATGCCAACCTTCTGAAATATGGCAGTAAGGTGAGCAACATAAGGCAGGCTACGCCTGTTGTAAGTGCAACTTTCCATAACCCGAAGCATGATTTCTGGAATACAGACATGGTAATTGTTGAATAGACAGTAAAAAAGGAATCTCTGTGTCTCAGTAATTCTGCTTCTGCCACCCCCTTGTGGGGTAATCATGGTAGTGAAGATATGATGCAGTAGACGCTGTAGTGGGGGAAACCGATTGGTGTCAAAGTGTTTCACCAAAAGTTGGGTGACATCCTAAGGATTTCTAGGCTTGCCAGTCAGGAGGGTGTAAGCTGCAGACAAATCGATCTCAACTTCATATTCTATTTCCCCATCCCGGGGTATGTGTAAAGCTCTATGAAGAAGCTTAGTTGTGAGCTTGATGGAAACCCCCTTGACCACAGTTCGAAGGCCTTTCTTTTTCTCATCAAAAAACAAGTTCTTGTAGAACTGCTGAACCAGAAATGGGTAGTATACCCTGTGCTCAGACATAAACTGTCTCCAACCTTGGAACTCAAACAATGGCAGTAGCTCAGGAAAATACACAAGCATCTCTTCATCATTAAAATCTACATACCTAGGGAAGAGAATCTTGGTGGGATCACTGTCTTCTTCCCTGGGAGAGGTAGCAGTGCTGGGCTTCTGAGGGGTTGACTGAGCTTTGGCCTTCCCTTTTTCTTTGGCTAACAGCCGTGGCCTCTTGGCCAGAGTTTGTGGCAGAGAACCCTTGTTCGTGTTGGACCCCTGGGCTTTGGCAGCCCTCTTCCTGGCTGGTTCTGTAGCTGGGCGGTCCTCAATATGCTTGGATCTCCCTTCAGAGGGAGCATTCGAAGCAGCGGCCTTCTTGGAAGAAGCCGCCTCTTTCTTCTTGCCGTGGGTGACCGGTGGAGCCATGGAGAGTGGATGGAAAAGGTGGAAAGGAATCGGAGAGTAGCTAGGGCTAGCTGGGGAGCTGGCGCAAGAAGCAATGAAGGAGGGAGCTGGGTGTCGACCTCCACGGCGTGGATGTGCAAAGTCACCGGAGAGAGAGAGAGAGAGAGAGAGAGAGAGAGAGAGAGAGAGAGAAATAGGGTTGAAAAAGAAGAAAGGGTGAGAGAATTGTTTTCACCGATGAGTTAAATGGGAAAAGTTGAGATTTTTACTTTTGAAAGGGACAACCCTGAAGTTCGAAATGATGTATATGCCCCTATGTTAAGTTCAGATGGTTTAAGGCTTATAAGCTCATTTTTGAGTAATAAAAGTTTGAGCAAACTATTTTTGCAACAAATAATATGACTTAAACATTTGAGAAGGTAAGAGAATAGAACCGAGCCCTTTTGACTTACTCATCATATTCATTCGGCAAGATTGGAGAGAAGATAAGCAAGTATTGAAAATAAACACAACCTCTTTGTTTTGAAGCAAGTTGTAGAGTCAACCCCAAACCAATTTTTATTTTATTATTATTATTTTTGTTTATCATTAAATAAAACAATCTGATATAGCATTCACTTTTTGACACAAGGAAACACGTTGTTTAGACGCCAGAGTCCCTGGTTACTCAGTGTAGCTTATCTTTCTGAATTCTTTTGAACAGAGGTGACTTTCCTCATCATGACTAGATTAACCGTTCATTTCATTGATGAAGGATCTAATTTCTCTGAAGAGAGGTCATTGCTCTGAAATTATAGCAGCATGATTTTTAGAGGCGTATTCTCTAATAGACTTCAAGATGGGAACATGTTTAAAGACAATACATGCTGATCAATTCAAATGCCAAGAAGCCAAGTGACAGTGAAGTTTCAGACGCAGGGGCAAGAGTTATTTTCAAAGGCTTAAGAAATGTTTCAATCCTATTATGAATGCAAGATTGGTAAAACTTAATGCAATTGATTCACAAAAATGAGAATTATAATCAAGAAACCATTTCTTTAACAAGAGTAATACAACAAGACTCACCCAGGGTTGTAAAGATGAATGAAAATATTCTCAACTCCCCCTCACTTGGTACTCGGTGAAAAGTGAAGGTTCAGAGGCAAGAGATTTGAGGTGGAAATGAAGGAAGTAGTGGAAAGAGGGAGTCAAGGAAACTCTCCATTTGTCCTTCAAAATCACAGTGGCAGAGAGACAATCTCGACACATGACATGAAGGTGTCGATTTGAACACCAGTTGTAACTGTATGTCTTGACACATCTCAAATAAGGTGTTGACCTGTTCAACAGGCAATGTTTAGCATGTCTCGACACATATCAGTACATCAAACTATTCTCTGCTAACTTATGTGATTCTTTATTTCTGACAGACACCTGCCATTTTTACTGCCAATACCTCTGACTTTCTTCTTTCAGACTGCCATTCAAGAAGGGTTTTACCTTTTGCTGCCACTAATAAATGCTAGATTGAATACTTAAGCTTTAAACATGCTTATGCACTAGAGATCAACTAAGTAGATAGCAATGTGCATTTCTGACTCATGGTACTTGGCGGAGGCTTGTCCTTACGTATGAGGAGAGTTTCTTGACAGGCGTAATCTATCATTTCACTTCTCAACATTTGATATACCATGCAGTCACAAGATGATGTTCAATTAAAAACATTCATAAGTACAAGCAAGCTCCCCCTGAATGTGACCATCATTCCAGTCAAGGTTCATACACCAAATGGACCAGTTCTAAATCAATTCAGATATGCTTGTTTTAATCATGGTAGAGACAAGTAAGCAGAATATTAAAGAGGAATTGATAGCTCAAACCTGAGTGGACTGAGGTCTACATAGACCAAGCTCTCTCTTTAGAGTTGTGAACCTGTCATTGCTTAAGGGTTTTGTGAAGATGTCTGCAATCTGATTTTTTGAGTCTACAAAATGGAGCTCAAAGTGATTTTTGAGAACTTCATCCCTTATAAAATGATGTCGAATATCAATGTGTTTAGTCCTAGAGTGCATGACTGGATTTTTTGTAAGATTTATGGCACTTGTGTTATCACACAGAATGGGCACACGGCCAAGATCTATTAGATAGTCTTGGAGTTGGGGTTTGATCCACAGTACTTGGGTGCCACAACTCCCTGCAGCAACATATTCTGCTTCTGCAGTTGAGAGTGCAATCGAGTGCTATTTCTTGGAAGCCCAAGAAACCAAACACCCACTAAGAAATTGGCAATAGCCACTAGTGCTCTTGCAGTCTAGTTTGCATCTTGCATAATCTGCATCAGAATATGAAATAAGTGAAAGTTCACAAGATGCAGGATACCATAGTCCCAATTCTTGAGTGCCAGTAAGGTATCTAAAGATACGCTTGACAGCAGTCAAGTGGGACTCTCTAGGACTAGACTGAAATCTGGAACACAGGCAAACACTAAATTGAATGTCTGGTCTAGATGCAGTTAGATAGAGTAATGATCCAATTATACCTCTGTATCTCTTTGCATCTACAAGACTACCTTGTTCATCTGCATCCAGTGAAGTGGTAGTCCCCATTGGAGTTCCTAAATGCTTACAGTTGGTTAGATCAAACTTTCCCAGCAACTCCTTCACATACTTGGCTTGATTGATAAAACAGCCTTCATTGCTCTGACTAATCTGCAAGCCAAGAAAGAATTAAAGATCACCCATTAGACTCATTTCAAATTCATTGGTCATAAGTTTAGCAAACTCTTCACACATTTGAGGTTTAGTGGACCCAAACACTATATCATCCACATAAATCTGAACAATCAAGATATGTTTACCTTGTTTCTTGGTGAATAGTGTATGATCTACATTACCTCTTGAAAACCCTTGTTTGGTGAGGTATGAGCTTAATCTTTCATACCAAGCTCTAGGTGCATGCTTCAAGCAATACAAAGTCATGTCCAACTTATAAACATGATCTTTGAAGTAAGTGCATTCAAAACCAGGGTGTTGCTCTACATAGACTTCTTCTTTAATGAGACCATTAAGAAAAGTACTCTTAACATCCATTTGCTGCAGTCTGATCTTATGAGAACATGCAAATGCTAGCAAAATTCTAACAGCCTCAAGTCTAGCAACAGGAGCAAAAGACTCTTCATAATCTATGCCAAATTCTTGATTATACCCTTGAGCCACCAATCTAGATTTATTTCTTATTATCTTTCCATCTTCACTTAGCTTGTTTCTGAATACCCATTTTGTTCCTATGACAGATTTTTCTTTAGGCCTTGGAACAAGATGCCATACTTTATTTCTTTCAAACTGGTTTAACTCTTCATGCATGGAATTGATCCAGTTTTAATCTTTTAGAGCCTCTACAACATTCTTGGGTTCAACTTGAGACACAAGAGCAAGTTGTTCAATTTCATCCATAATTTTAAAATGCGACCTAGTTTTGGTTCGGTCATGCAGATTACCTAAGATGTTTTCCAACGGATGATCTTTTAACACTCTTAGGTCAGGTTCAGCATTACCTTCATCTGCTTCGGTGACTAGAGCATTGCTTGGTTCTCCTTGGTCCTCATTTGCTTACTTTTTTTCTAGTGGAAGTTCCTCTTTTCCTCTTATGTTAAGGAATTCCCCATCATCATCTACCCTGCAAGGGTTGTTGTTATGATCAATCTCATCAAAAGTAATGTGAGGGGATTCTTCTACGCAAAGGGTCCTAACATTATAGACTCTATAAGCTCTAGACTTGTCAGAGTACCCAAGGAATATCCCTTCTTCACTCTTGGGCTCAAACTTGTCCAGAACTCTTTTGTCATTGTTATGAACAAAACACTTTGACCCGAACACCTTCATGTGAAAGAGAGATGGCTTTTTACCTTTCAGCAGCTCATATGGAGTCATTTTGGTGAGGGGTCTTACCATTGACCGGTTGATGATATAGCATGCAGTGTTTACCTCTTCAGCCCAAAATCTCCTAGATAGATGCCTTTCTGCAAGCATTGTGCGTGCCATTTCAATGAGAGTTCTGTTCTTCCTCTCAACAACCCCATTTTGCTCAGGAGTTCGTGGTGATGAAAACTTGTGAACGAATCCTTCAATCATACACAAATTTTCAAAGTCAGCATTGTCGAATTCACCACCATGATCTGAAATAATGTTAAAAATTTTAAACTTACCATCTTGCTTCACTTGCATATACAGTGCCTGAAACTCATCAAAGGCATTATTTTTATGTGCAAGATAGAATACCCAAGTGAATCTAGTAAAATCATCCACCAAGACATAAGCATATCTTTTACCACTTAAGCTAGCTGTTTTGGTTGGGCCAAACAAGTCCATATGGATTAGTTCAAGTGGTTTAGATGATTAGTTTTCAGTTCTGCTTTTAAATGACAGTCTAGTCTATTTTCCCTGAGCACATGCAACACACATCTTAGTGTTCAGTTTGAATTTTATTTCAGGCAGCCCTTTGACAATTGAATGCTTTACTAATTTATGAAGAGTGTTGTAACTAACATGTCCTAGTCTGCGATACCACAAACATGCTAATTCAGATTTTGATGCAGCAAGACAAAGATTTATGTGTGTGGGGTCATCTAAGTCAATCATGTACACATTATTGACTCTTTTGCCTGAAAACATGGTTTTATTTTGAATTTGGTTGCAAGATTTTGCATTCATTAGAGTCAAAAACTACAGTATGACCTTTATCATAAAGTTGACTAATACTCAGCAAGTTGTACTCTAGACCATCAACAAGTAATACATTATCAATTGAGTTGGAGGGGTTCTTACCAACTTTACATGAACCAATGATTTTTCCTCTGTTATTTCCTCCAAATGTGACATGTCCAGCTTCCTTTTCAACCAGGAGACAGAATTTGGTTTTATCTCCAGTGATGTGTCTTGAGCAACCACTGTCAAGATACCAACGGTTGTGCACGGTTGCAAGACACTCCTGCACAAGGAATTAAGCGATAATGTTTGGAACCCAAGGACAGTTGGGTGCCAATAGTTTCTTCATTTCAGCAAAGTAGCATAAGACTAACTTCGAAATCCAAACTTTCTTAGCCTTTTTGCTTTGTTGGCAGTTCTGATTTTTTTTCTCTTTAGTCTTTTGGACTTTGTGACTTTTATGAGTGATGGAGGAGGATTGGTGAATGGTCCATCTGTTCCAGTTTGTCGGTCTAGATGAGCAGAAGGTGTCGTACCGCCTAGGTCGATGAGGCTGAGTGAACCTATGACCATAGGGAGCATTATTGTTCCTGACCCATGGAGGTGTCGATCTGTAGAAGGCAGAGTCTCGACATGTCCACTATTCAATCCATCTATAACTGTTTCTTGATGATGGATGGGTGGACCTCCTGTAAGGAAACTGTCGACCTATTGGTGCAAACCTAGAATTTTTTCGGGCGTTTGACCTGGTGGGTGTCGACTTGTTCCAAGGAATGTCCCGACCTTTTCTAACATGGTAACTATCTCCTCCTCTGTGATGTGCAGGCTGAGACTTGGATGGTTGTCGATTCGTTTGGGATCGTTTGTGATCCTTTTTGGGTTGTTGGATAGTTATGTTAATAGGATCTCCTATCTTTTCTTTTTCTTTGTTTTTAATGTTTTCTTGGTGTGTTGATTTTGAGGTGGATGCTTCGGAAGATGAGACAAAGGTGGTGGTTTTTAGCCCAAAGGTTTTCATTTTAGTTGGCTCATATCCTAGCCCTTCTCTGTTGAAGTTTACTTTGGTTCCTAGCAGGGCATTCAGATTTTCACTTCCATTAACAAATTTTTCAAGAGAGGTTTGTTTATCTGCTAAGTCTTTTTGAAGCTTTTCATTTTCTTTTATTAGTTGTGAATTGACATGTTTGAAGGGCTTCTAACTTTTCATTACACAAGCAGTTGTCCTTTTCATAGCTCTGCATTTTTAGTTTCAATTCATCAATTTCATCTCTTAATCTTTCATTTTCATTTTCCAAGTCTCTTATTTCTTTTCTTCCTTCTTCATGATTTTCATTCATTTTTCTTAAATCATCAATTTCAGTTTCTAGAAGGATTATCTTTTCATTGAGAGCTTTGTCATATCCGCAGGATTCAACCTTCCTTTTTAAGGTTTTGTTTTCTTTTCTGTATACTTCATATTTGTTCATCAGCTCAAAGTAAGCTTCTTCCCAATCATCAGTGGAGAAATACTCAAAGGGAGAGCTCACCTCGCTGTCATTTTCTCCTTTGGCCATTAGGCAGAGATCATCTTTTTCTTCTTCAGAAGAGTTGTCTTCAGTTTCTTCTTCTTCATCATCACTCAAAGTGCACACCATGGCCTGCTTCTTCTTGTTCTTCCACCTGGGCATAGCTTTCTTAGTTTCTTCAGGACATTCAGACTTGATGTGTCCTGGTTTCCTACAAGAGTAACATACAAGCTTTTCAATTTTTTTAACATTTTCAGGTCTTGGCCTGAAACTTCTTCTTACCTGGGGCTTCTTCTTAGTAAAACATGTACCTTCCTTTCTTAAAAAGTGGTGCAGACACCAGAGCGATCGAGAAGCATGAACCAGCGAGCTGTCGGTACCGTACGCGGAGCACCACTCGAGCTACATCGGCTTCCATCTGGCTCGAAGACAGTCTGGAGACTCCCCCTTGAGTCTTAATATTTATCATATTTACTGGGATTTTATTTATGTGTAATGTGTGTTTATTTGGCTTTATTCGGATTGTAATTAGTATTGTAAAAGGGGTTTATTTGTAATTTGGGACCACCTAGGTCTCGTGGGCCCCCCATCCCTTCTCCCATTGATCCACCTCAGCTCTTGGGCCCATGTGGGGTCAGTCAACCCTCCAAGGTGGGCTTCTAGAAGGGTTGGACCAAGGGGGGACAAAGGGTAACAAAATTCAAAATTTGGAACACATAGGTCAAGGGGGTGCCCCATGTATAATATAGTTTATTAGGATTGAAATCTTATTTTATTTGTTCCAAACCACATGGGAGAAATAAATTGTGGACTCCCTCTTTTACCCCCCACCAATCCTAGATCTAGGGATAGAACTAGTCTTTTTGTATTTTCTATAAGAACCTTGTATTTTCATTTTGAGTAGAATTAATGCAAAGAAAATATTGGAATTTCCTCCCATGAGCAAGGGCCGCCCCTTATCTCTCTCCTCTCTCTCTGTTCTGCAGCTGGGAAGGCTGTGTTCTTGAGGTGTGAAGCCTCTTCTATCAGGTGTGAAGATCGTCGCCGCCGCCGCCACCACCATCGTGCCGCCGTCGCACCACCGCCATCGTCACCGGAGTTCTGTCCACTCAGGACATCCCCTTGATCTCAAATTTCTTACTCTCAGCCACAGGTTCATCTGGAGTCCAAACTTTCAGGGTGAGTTTCAGGGGTCTTCACCACGTCCCATAAAAATTGGTTGGGCTTCTAGCTTCTTTTTTCCATTTTTCGATTTTCGTTCATCCTTTCCTTCCAGATTTGCCAGTTCTCTGTCCTGTGTCACAGCAGCCCTAAGTTTCTCCCTTTCGATCCCCTTTTTGATTTTTTCTTGAACCCCCAATTTTATTGGAGGTTCTGTCCACCACCTCCATCATCCACGAATTTTCGTGGAATTTCTAAAGACCTCTAACTGTTTTCTAAAAATCACTCTCAGATCCCAACTCAGTTCTATCTGCCTCTATCCAGATCCGACCACCCAGCAGTATAAAATAACTTTCCCCACCCAAACCTCCACCAAATCTTTCATAAAGATTATCCCCAGTTTTCGCTCTCTCCCCTCTACAACTTTCATGAAGAGCTCAACATCTTAATCGGAGGTCTACTATGCGGTCAACGCCAACTCTCAGGAAAGTTCATTTCTACCCGGCCAGATCTGAAACAGAGATCAGTCTGGTTCTAAAATCCCCCATCAGAAGTACGGTCCCAACGAGTTTTCTGGAGTCACAGAGGGTCGAAGGATTTTGAGAGAGCTTTCCAACAACACTAGTTTCGTACCGATCCGACATGGGTGCTGGTCGCAGTAGCTTCTGTCGCCGGAGTGCGTAGGTCTGAAACTGAGTTTCAGATCCGTGGGCAGTAACTCCAACACTTGGATATCGGAGCCGATCGACCACAACCGGGTGTTCCAGTCCGGCCGCCATCCAGGGAAGCGCGCCATCAGGTGTCCCTATCATAGTGGGACCCACCCCGTCAGATCCGGAGGACTGAGCAGCACGTGGGCCCCACGATCTCACAGATCGCGCCGTTCGGACAACACCAAAATGCGGGTTTCAGCATCGACGGAGCGACATCAAGATGTTGCCCGTCAACCTAATTCTCCTTACTCCCAGGCCCCACATGTGACCTGTTACCTCCCTGCGTGGAGTGGGTCGAAACATTTGTACCGCTGTAATATTTGTTAACCGGGAGTACGGACTTGGCCGGGGTTGTCTTCCCCACACCGGGAGCGTGGAGGTAACGGTCTTAACTTCTTGGCGTTCATTTGCTAGTTTAGTTTATGGTCATATGCCGCTGTGAGTACGTTAGGATTCTAGCCCGTGAGTTCATGTCACCGCTGTGAGCGAGAGAGTGACCCGTCCCGTGGCTCGATCCGAGCATGGAAGTGAGTCAACCACCCATGACTCTACCGGTTTCTCAACCGCACGGATCCACGTTTCCCCTCGCTTGGGACGACGAGTGAGCTTGCATTTCTGTTAGCGACGTATAGCCCATAGGAACTCTTAGTGTCGGGCCAAAGTGTCTCTCCTATTCATATGTTGTTGGTCGCGTCTCCATTTAGAGTCCGAGGTTAGCATCACATAGAGTCGGTCCCCGTGTCCGTCCCGCATCAAAAAGTTTCTAAACTTTCTTGTCAGTAGGGCCACTTCATCTTCTTCAGTGTTGCTGCTTGAATGCTCATCATCAGATAGGTCCTTGGTGCTTGGTCCTGCTTTAAGAGCCAAAGGCCTTTTTTTACTTGTCTCAACTTCTTTATTCTTCAGATTCATCTCATAGGTCATCAAGGACCCTATGAGTTCTTCTACTTTGATGGTGGTTAGGTCCTTTGATTCTTCAACCACAATGGCCTTTGTATGCCAGATGGGAGTTAGTGATCTGAGTATCTTTCTTACTATCTCATGTTTAGTGTATGTCTTACCTAGCTCAGTCAAGCCATTAGTGAGCGAGCTTAGCCTAGCATACATGTCTGAAATTGACTCATCAGATTTCATTCTAAACTTCTCATATTCAGATACCAACATATTAGCTTTGGTTGCACGTACCTGCTGTGTCCCTTCATATATTACCTCAAGGCGATCCCACATTTCTTTTGCAGTTTTGCAAGTTGACACCCTTGAGTATTCAGTTGGATGAAGGGAGCACTGCATGATATGCTTGGCACCCCAGTTTAGAGTTGATTGCCTGATTTGTTCTTTAGTCCATGTATCTTCATCAGGAGGCAGCTCAAAAGGACCCTTGTTGATCACTCGCCAGACTTCATGATCCTGAGCTCTAATGAACACCTGCATGCAATTTTTTCAGTAAGGATAATTAATCTTAGTGAAAAAGGGAGGCCTATTTACAGAATGTCCTTCAGCCATAGGACCTTTAGAAGCCATATCACCAGTTCTCTCAAGGTCGTTAGACCACATTCAGAGAGCCTGCTTCGATACCACTTGTTGAGTGGTGATAGGCAGATCTAGAGGGGAGGGGTGAATAGATCAGCCCCTTTTTGCCCTTCTTTGCATAATTAAAAACAATGGCTAGCATGGCAGATAAAAAGATAGATTTTAATCACTATCTGAAAGACATGATGCACACAGGATACTTGGAAGCGGTCCTATCAAGTTTCTATCGATGGAATAAGAGAGAAGATAGACCACAAGGCAAGATCTTTAAGGTGGTTCAGTCTCAATCTAGAGACCTACGTCCACCCCTCACACAACACAGTAAGGCTTCACTAGTGCCAAAGCACAACCGCTGATTCACAGCTTCAAACAGAGAGATACACTCTCACACACCGCTATCACACAGCTTGAGGGATCACACCCCTGACCACACAAATAAGCAACCATGCCTTCGGTCTTCCTACACATAGGTAGGGATCTAATGATGAGAAGTTTGTTCAGAAGAAAAAGGAAACAAAGGATGAAAGGTCTAGACAGAGTATCGTAAAGAAACTGCAATGACTAAGAGATATCCTGTCTGGAAATGAGCTTGAGAGAGCCTTGGCTTTCTACTTCTTTTTGAATCTTCTTAGTAGCTACGGAGACTTTCTCTTCATCGTGAGGAATGGAGAATATCTTCTTCTGGATTTACTCACGCATGCAACATCAGGACCAGGAGATCTTGAGCAGCAAGCTTTTTCTTCTTCTCCTTTTTCTCCTCAGCTCATCCTTAGCTCATGTGCTCTCCTTCGACACCAACCAACTAGAGCCCATACTCCTTATCTATATTCGTGTCTTAGGGCAACACCAACGTTGTCTGCTATCCAAGCAACACCCAGAATGTCACATCCACATTATTAGATTTTCTTCCACTTGAACAGTTGACTCTCTTCTTGACAGGTTAGCAGGAATGTAGGTAGGTAGGAGACCATTTGAGCAAAGGTACGATTTTCTTCAAAAAATATCTCTGCAAAAACACTGTCTTCTGATACCAACGCAATCTGATAGCTTTTTCAGAGCAGACGGATCCCCTAGATTATGTTCTGGATCTTGAAATCAGCTTCCGTCGGATTCGGATCGATTCTGGACGATCACAGTGTGTCGACACTTTCCTTGAGTGTGTCGAGACATCCCTTTGAGATCTTGAAGTACTATGGCTGATGAGTCGAGATAGCACCAAATAGTGTCAAGACAAGTGAGCCCTGTGCAGAGTTGATGTAAAAAGGTGCCGAGACAAGAGCGCCTTGTGCAGAGATTTTCACACGAATGTGTCGACACTTTGCGCCCAGTGTGTCAAGACATTGGTGAATCTAGATACTTAGTTAGAACACTTAAGCTTGAATTCTTCTCGATGTGTCGAGACATAAGTTGAATGTGTCGACTCATTTTGGTATGCCGGAGCTCAATTGTTGGAATTTCAACACAAGCTCTTCTGAATGTGTCGAGACATGATTGGGCCGTGTCGAGACATCACTTAGTGAGATTCAGTTGCACTTGTTTAAACCGTTCATTAAACCAAATAAAGTTAGATATATCTCAACTACCTACTAATGATTTGTGATTGGTTATAATCAAAACATGGGGACACAACAGTCAACGGTTCAGCTTCTGGACGGCCTAATACGGACCGTCTATCTGCTACACGGTCTTCCTTACACCGTGTTGATTCCCCAGAACCTCGTCTGTTCATATCCCCTTGAACGGTCTCCCATGCACCGTTCTTCTCATAAACGGTTCTATGTGAACCGTGCAGTTTTGAAGGTGGTTCCTATTGAATTGTGTATTGGCCGCCATGCCCAACGGCATTCAATCGCTCCCTATCAGCGGCGAGGGCCCATGAGGCCTCCCAACCGGCCCTACAGGAGTCATATACCCCTCTTCTACCCCTAAAGCTCCATGCATGCATAAAAAAAATAGAAATGGGGATGGGTTTAGGGGCCTACCTCGGAGGTTCGCGGTGGTTTCTCCACTGTCGCCGTGGCCGCCTCCGGTGGTGCGTCTGCCTCTTCCTCCCTGGTGACAATCGCCGTGGTGTCTCCCTCGACCACGGGCGGTGGTGCCCCTCCTTCGATCGTGGATGGCGGCACTATCTCCTCCACAGCGGTCTCCGGTGGTGGCACGATGGCGTCTTCCCCGACCATTTGACGTACGATGTGTCTCAAGAATTGATGCTTGAAGCACATAGAAGACTAGGGAGAGTGGGGGAGAGTGAGAGAGGGTGTGGGTTAGAAGGTAGAGAGAGTAGGGGGGATGGGTCTTCGTCGGTTATGGTGAGAGGAGAGAGTGGGAGAGGAAGTGGGGAAGAAGATGAAGGCGTCGGTTTTTTTTTGAAACTGATAGTTGGTACGCGGTCTATCGATAGACCGTTTGTCTTATAGACAGTCTCATATGAGACAGTTTATTAGTAACGTCTCAGCTCCCATTTAAATGGTCATCCTTTGACCGTTCATTTTACTGAGCGGTCTGTCGCTAGGCCGTGCTAAGGCTACGATCAGAGTCAAACTAGCATTGCCCTCACGGCCCTATATGGACCGTTTATATGGTTCGACGGTCTAGGGTGAACCGTACATGTGCTTAAATGATGAATGATGCTTGTGTTGCTACATTATATTCTTCATTGATGAATCTTTGGCTCAATTGAATTATTTCATGATATATATCATTGCAAACTCTATTCATGACTTCTTTTACAGTATAACTTTGCCTTCCCCTGCCGACAGGTAAGTCAGGTAAGTGTTTCGATCCATGTATCCCTCAATGCATTACTATATGGTATCTATGCTATATTATCTTGAGAACCGACTGGTGATCTACGTGTTCCAGGATCTGATGTTCCCCTATAACAAAAACTATGATGATTTAGGTTCATGAGTTTAATCATCGGATAGGCCGTTAGATTGGGGAAATTGGGGGATGACGGCTCTATCTTGCACGCCGTGATTGCAGATAGTGTCCCGACCCTGATTATTCCGATCTAGAAATATTATTCTCGAGTATTTTCTATTTTATGGCTTTCTTTGCATTCGTTTTAATGATTTCTTTTATTTTAGCCCAACATGCATCATGCGCATCTTTTTGAGCGTTCATGACCCATGGTTTGTTTGAAAGTGTCTCGTTAGTGATGGATGGTTGTGCATTCATGGTTTTGGTAAGAGAAGCTATTCCACTCAGAGTTGGAAGGTTTTCTCTGGTCTAGTCATCTGGTTTGATTGACTATGGGTCCCCGTCTGGAGTTTAGTCTGCTTCTATTCTTTTGCTGCTTATTCTGATCCCCTCATTGGTTCGAGGGATTGTGTCCCCCATGAGGTTGATCGTGTGTTCTTCTTTACGTTTAGTTAGTTTCTCCAGACTGGTGTTGTTTTGGTTCGATCATCCCTGGTGTTTGGTTCAGAGTTTTTCAGAAGATTCCCATTGCTCATTGACGAGGAAACGGGTGACTTTTACCTTAACGCCCGCTTTTTAGTGTGCTCTGCTTCATTTCCGCTTCATCTCCATGTTCCATTTCACTTTCGCTTCACCTCCGCTCGCTCCTCTGCAAAGAGGACGTTAAGGAGGGGCATCTGTTGACACCCATTTTTTGGCCTACGAGTTGAGTCATTCTTCTTACCCCTATTTTGATGCCTCATGTTGTCCATTACTCATTAGACTATTTTTAGGCATGTCTTTGGGCTTATTTTATGGTTACTTCCTCCCTGACTAGGTTCGCTCTCGAAGTCGGGTCTAGTGGGCCTTGATTTCATTTTGGTCTTTGGGGTAAATGAGCTTATTTGTCCCATTTCCTTAATTTCCACGGCCCAACATATAGGCGGTCTAGCGATAGACCGTTTGGCACGTTGGGCGGTCCTTTGGAAGATTGTTTAGTGAAGTAGCGTCGACCTTAGTCTCACTAGCGTCGACGTTGCTCCTCACTAGAGTCGACCTCGCCTTTTTGGCATCGACCTTCCTTTCATTAAGCGGTCTGGCGATAGACCGTCCCATGAGGCGACGGTCCATTGAATGACCGTGTGGATATGGTCTTTGGATAAATAGCCATATTTATTTATTTTCCACCGACATCCTTATAGACGGCCTTCCATTAGACCGTTTGTGATGGTCAGACGGTGCTTTATTAGACCGTTTATTGGCCAGAGTCCTAAATAGGATGAGTTTTCATATAATTATCTGTTTATCCTAATTTTATTGATTTATCACTGACACATGCTACACGGTCTAGAAATGGGCCGTGTATAGTATTGGACGGTGCACTGTAGACCGGGTTTATGCTAAGGGTTCTGCGCCGAGTCAGTCGGTCTGTTCTGGAGGATAAATGGATAATTTATCTTTTTATTTATTTATCACCGACACCTATAGACGGTCTAGCATTGGACCGTGTAATAGGTTAAGCGGTCCATTGTTCCACCACGTACCACTCTGAGATCTTTGGTTTAACTGAGTTTTCTCTCTCCACCCGTGGTTAAATCTCTCACTTGCTCCGCCATTTTCTCCGTGATTCTCAACCAAATGAGACCCCGTTTGATCCTAGTGAGAGGTGGAAGTATTATCTATAGATTATCTTTAATAATCTCGAGCTAATTTTCAATGGAAAACCCTAATTCAGAGCTGGACTTTCAGGGGTCTATAAATAGAACCCTTAGTGCAAGCTTGAAAAGGGGGAGATCCAGCGTCTACGTCGAAGTACTATCGAGTTTTCGAGCGAACTATAGTCAGGGAGGGAGGCTCTCTATGTCCGTTTGAGCCTCCGGTTCAGGGAGTAGTGTTTATTTTGTGTTTTGGTCTAAGTGTCTAAGTCACCCTCTTATACATTGCATGATCATTTTCATTCCCTTTTCATCCGCATTTTTTCACTGTCATCTCCATTCTATCACTCCTATTGTTTTTTCACCCCCATAGGGGTTAAAAACCAAACCCCCAGGTATTCCCTATTCCAATTACATGTGGGTTCTTCTATTCTTGTTATAGATACTACACATCCATGGGCTAATTTGGGTTCTATTTTCTTGTTCTTTGTTTGGTTTTGCAAGTCAACAGAAGCATAGCACGAGGCCCATCCCCCTCTGGCCGGCCGAAATGGGTGGAGGATCTGGTTCCACAACTTGAGGTCTGGCAGTTCTACACGGTTCATCTCCGTCTGTTGGATAAGGTACACGGTCTGATACAGACCATTTATCTCCTTCCTGCAGCTCACCACGGACCATTTAGGCGCCAGTCGGTCTTCGTCTCGCATTCTCTCTCCAACGTTGTAAGCGGCTTATCGATCGGCCGTGTATCTGATTGGGCGGTCCTCCGTAGACCGTATTTATCCTGACAGCGCTACATTTTGGTGAGTGTCCTCATCTTCTCCCCTTTCCAAGGTACGTAGTGCTATTAGTTTGCATCTTGTGCCTTGGTGGCGATCACGACCTATTCATACACTTCCCCCCCCCCCCCTTTTAGCATTTTATTTCCATATTGTGATTTATAACGGAGGGAAAAGAAAGAAAGGGAGAGAGAAAAACTTGTCAACAACACTGACCGTCTTCTTATATAGCGGTTCCTCGATAGACTGCTTTTCTCTCCCGACAGTTGTTAACCATAAGCTCACTGGCCCACTCAGACGTCTATCTAGTGGCGGCCTATTGGAAGCCGTTTCTCTCTTTGTAGCGGTCATATTATGACCGTCTTGTTCCTATTGAGGTCCTAACTTGGGCCGTCTCTATTTTCAAGAGCCATATCAAACCACACATATGATAAGAAAAGAGAGGCAAGTCGATAGCTAAAGCAACCAAATTGTTTCATCTATTTATTCAATCTCAATAACATCAAATTCAAGCTATCAATCCCCATTCCCTAAACATCATGCTAAAATCACTCGATCCCTCAGTCGGGCATCCACGCGAGGTTGAATCTCACGTAGCTCTCTCAGGTAAAGCTGGTACTGCTCCTGAATCTCGGTCACCTCTGCTGGTAGAATGTGCATCTTGCTGATCTCCCACATGATCAGTGCGCTCCTGACCGCCTGCTCATCCTCCTCCGTCCCAAGTCTTCTCGCCTGTAGCGCGGGTAGGTGAGGTAGTGCTAGAACCATAGTGCGCGGGAGTCCGACCAGTAGAAAGCCCCTGTTGGGACTGTACATCGCCAAGTTGGTGTTCCCCACGAGCCTCAAGTCCAACCCAAGCCTCCTAGGAAGCATGAGGTAGTGCCAACAAGAAAAGCCGGGCGCATCACGAACCAGTCAAGGGGCAGAGTGTTGAAGTAGATTCGCCAGTCATCCCTAGTCTTCCTGTCTGCAGTCTTGCACTCAACCCGCTAAGGAAACCCGAATGCCCCTCCAATGAAGAAGAGTGGGTGGCTCCCAAAGATCTGACTGAGAGAAGAAATGTCCTCCTTGGGTAAGAACTTCAATCTAACCCCCATCCAACACTCTAGCAAAATCATAGACCCGAAGAAAGGCCCACCAAGGGAAGCTAAACTAAGGCCCTCGTATAGGTAAGAAAGAACAGCCTGTGAAATAGACAACCCTCTTCACAACCCACTAATGATGCTCAGGTTTGGTATGTTAAGGAGGTGGTCAGTGGTAGGGAAAAGTATGGCCCCACACAGGCAAATAGAAGCTACTTTGGCTATAGCCTCATTCCATCCACATTTGTTCCTACAATGAGCAGTAACCCACGGGGCCATGGGAAGCAAGTGGTTGTGCTAGGAACTAATCATGGTCCTAACATCCTTGGAATTGTGTAAGAATTCCCCTAGGATGAGAGAGGGGTCTATAGGGGCAAATGTATGACACACTAAGTCCTCATCCCCTACCTTAGTCCTTGGAAGGACTAGCAAAGTCTCAACCTCTTCTAGAAGGATGATAGTCTCAAATGTAGGGAAGACAAAGGTGTGGGTCTGAGGATGCCATATCTCCACTAAAGTTGAAATACTATGCCAATCAAGTGAGAGTTTGTGATAATTTTTAGCCAAGACAAGTAGTGGATAGAGGTGCCAGGCTTTCAGGATGGAGATCACATCTAGTGGAAGTTCACGAACCATGGGAGCCACCCACTTTAGGTTGGAGTAATGCCTAGGGCCAGGAAGAAGCTATGGAAAGAAAGAAGGAAAAGGATGAGAAAGAGAGGAGAAATATAAGGATTTGGAAACAATTTCAACAAATTTGAAAAGTAATTGATAAAGCTTACCTCTCGCAAGGGATTGGTGCTCAAATGATTAGAAATAGAACACAACCGTTGTAGTAACTCACGCTCCTTCCTAGCTGGTTGTGGCCCATTGTAGGAGCTCTCGCCCATTATGCTAGCCTCAAGAGCCCTTTTCATATTGATTTGGGTGGTTGCACTAAGATTTTCAAGGCTAGAAAAAGGGGTTTGATGTGAGTTACGAATTTGAGAGCCCCCTACTTATAGAACCCAAGTTCTTAGCCTTCAGCCACTAGGATCGAGTTAGGATAGGCCCAACTAAGGTTAGGATCGCTCTTAGCGTGGTTGGATAGGGTTATCCACGGGTTGGGACTCTCCAAGAGAGTCTCGATTGGAGTTAACAGTCTTTCTGCCTTTGCGGTCTATCGAGCGACTGCTACTCACCCTTAGCGGTCGTCATACGACCATTTCCATCCCCGCTCACATTCTTATCCATCTTCGTGGTTAAACGGTCTTGGCTAGACCGTCTTCATTCTAAAGCGATCTTAATGGGACTATCTTTCCTGCTTTGCGATCTTGAATGAGCTGTCTTTCATCACCCATCCAGTTGTGGCTCATTCAGTCTTGGGACCACTAAGCTTGTTAAGTGGCCTTGTCGAGACCGTTTCTCTCTGCTATCTTGGTTTTCTTTCTCAAATCCCACCATACCTAACTTTCTCTCCCTCTTTCCTTCGCTCTCGCTCTCTTCTATACGATCACACTGTCAGTCGTAGGAGTTGTTGTTAAGTTAGTTAGTTAGTGTCAATATGCACGCATTCATCAGAAAAAGTCAAAAAATCATGTCATTCCACTAAAGGCATACATGCATACATCTCATAAGTACACCAGGTCTGACCCTCCCCAGGGTCGCCGCTCTCTCCTGCTCCCTCATGGTGCTTTGATGGTGGTGCCATGGAGGTGCTCCCCTCCTCACGCCGGCGTCGCCGACGCTCCTCGTCCTCATTCCTCCGATGGCCGAAGGAACCCGTGAAGTAGTCTCTATAGGTGCTACTGGGCACGCCACTCTGAGTCCTACTTCGCTCTGACCGTCGACTCATCGCCTGGAGGGACTACTGGTACACCCCCACTGCGCCTGTCAGCTCGGCCACCCACAGCTGGGACTGCTCTAGGCTGGTCCTCAGCTCTGCCCCCTCGGTGCGGAGGTGCTCTGCCTCCACCATCCCAACATGGGATCGCTCCATCTCTACACAGAGGCGTGCTGCCTCTGCTACCTCTACGGCAAGCCGCTCTGCCTTGGCGTAGGAGCACTCGACCTTCTCTTTAGTCTTTTGGACTTTGTGACTTTTATGAGTGATGGAGGAGGATTGGTGAATGGTCCATCTGTTCCAGTTTGTCGGTCTAGATGAGCAGAAGGTGTCGTACCGCCTAGGTCGATGAGGCTGAGTGAACCTATGACCATAGGGAGCATTATTGTTCCTGACCCATGGAGGTGTCGATCTGTAGAAGGCAGAGTCTCGACCTGTCCACTATTCAATCCATCTATAACTGTTTCTTGATGATGGATGGGTCGACCTCCTGTAAGGAAACTGTCGACCTATTGGTGCAAACCTAGAATTTTTTTGGGCGTTTGACCTGGTGGGTGTCGACCTGTTCCAAGGAATGTCCCGACCTTTTCTAACATGGTAACTATCTCCTCCTCTGTGATGTGCAGGCTGAGACTTGGATGGTTGTCGATTCGTTTGGGATCGTTTGTGATCCTTTTTGGGTTGTTGGATAGTTATGTTAATAGGATCTCCTATCTTTTCTTTTCCTTTGTTTTTAATGTTTTCTTGGTGTGTTGATTTTGAGGTGGATGCTTCGGAAGATGAGACAAAGGTGGTGGTTTTTAGCCCAAAGGTTTTCATTTTAGTTGGCTCATATCCTAGCCCTTCTCTGTTGAAGTTTACTTTGGTTCCTAGCAGGGCATTCAGATTTTCACTTCCATTAACAAATTTTTCAAGAGAGGTTTGTTTATCTGCTAAGTCTTTTTGAAGCTTTTCATTTTCTTTTATTAGTTGTGAATTGACATGTTTGAAGGGCTTCTAACTTTTCATTACACAAGCAGTTGTCCTTTTCATAGCTCTGCATTTTTAGTTTCAATTCATCAATTTCATCTCTTAATCTTTCATTTTCATTTTCCAAGTCTCTTATTTCTTTTCTTCCTTCTTCATGATTTTCATTCATTTTTCTTAAATCATCAATTTCAGTTTCTAGAAGGATTATCTTTTCATTGAGAGCTTTGTCATATCCGCAGGATTCAACCTTCCTTTTTAAGGTTTTGTTTTCTTTTCTGTATACTTCATATTTGTTCATCAGCTCAAAGTAAGCTTCTTCCCAATCATCAGTGGAGAAATACTCAAAGGGAGAGCTCACCTCGCTGTCATTTTCTCCTTTGGCCATTAGGCAGAGATCATCTTTTTCTTCTTCAGAAGAGTTATCTTCAGTTTCTTCTTCTTCATCATCACTCAAAGTGCACACCATGGCCTGCTTCTTCTTGTTCTTCCACCTGGGCATAGCTTTCTTAGTTTCTTCAGGACATTCAGACTTGATGTGTCCTGATTTCCTGCAAGAGTAACATACAAGCTTTTCAATTTTTTTAACATTTTCAGGTCTTGGCCTGAAACTTCTTCTTACCTGGGGCTTCTTCTTAGTAAAACATGTACCTTCCTTTCTTAAAAAGTGGTGCAGACACCAGAGCGATCGAGAAGCATGAACCAGCGAGCTGTCGGTACCGTACGCGGAGCACCACTCGAGCTACATCGGCTTCCATCTGGCTCGAAGACAGTCTGGAGACTCCCCCTTGAGTCTTAATATTTATCATATTTACTGGGATTTTATTTATGTGTAATGTGTGTTTATTTGGCTTTATTCGGATTGTAATTAGTATTGTAAAAGGGGTTTATTTGTAATTTGGGACCACCTGGGTCTCGTGGGCCCCCCATCCCTTCTCCCATTGATCCACCTCAGCTCTTGGGCCCATGTGGGGTCAGTCAACCCTCCAAGGTGGGCTTCTAGAAGGGTTGGACCAAGGGGGGACAAAGGGTAACAAAATTCAAAATTTGGAACACATAGGTCAAGGGGGTGCCCCATGTATAATATAGTTTATTAGGATTGAAATCTTATTTTATTTGTTCCAAACCACATGGGAGAAATAAATTGTGGACTCCCTCTTTTACCCCCCACCAATTCTAGATCTAGGGATAGAACTAGTCTTTTTGTATTTTCTATAAGAACCTTGTATTTTCATTTTGAGTAGAATTAATGCAAAGAAAATATTGGAATTTCCTCCCATGAGCAAGGGCCGCCCCTTATCTCTCTCCTCTCTCTCTGTTCTGCAGCTGGGAAGGCTGTGTTCTTGAGGTGTGAAGCCTCTTCTATCAGGTGTGAAGATCGTCGCCGCCGCCGCCACCACCATCGTGCCGCCGTCGCACCACCGCCATCGTCACCGGAGTTCTGTCCACTCATGACATCCCCTTGATCTCAGATTTCTTACTCTCAGCCACAGGTTCATCTGGAGTCCAAACTTTCAGGGTGAGTTTCAGGGGTCTTCACCACGTCCCATAAAAATTGGTTGGGCTTCTAGCTTCTTTTTTCCATTTTTCGATTTTCGTTCATCCTTTCCTTCCAGATTTGCCAGTTCTCTGTCCTGTGTCACAGCAGCCCTAAGTTTCTCCCTTTCGATCCCCTTTTTGATTTTTTCTTGAACCCCCAATTTTATTGGAGGTTCTGTCCACCACCTCCATCATCCACGAATTTTCATGGAATTTCTAAAGACCTCTAACTGTTTTCTAAAAATCACTCTCAGATCCCAACTCAGTTCTATCTGCCTCTATCCAGATCCGACCACCCAGCAGTATAAAATAACTTTCCCCACCCAAACCTCCACCAAATCTTTCATAAAGATTATCCCCAGTTTTCGCTCTCTCCCCTCTACAACTTTCATGAAGAGCTCAACATCTTAATCGGAGGTCTACTATGCGGTCAACGCCAACTCTCAGGAAAGTTCATTTCTACCCGGCCAGATCTGAAACAGAGATCAGTCTGGTTCTAAAATCCCCCATCAGAAGTACGGTCCCAACGAGTTTTCTGGAGTCACAGAGGGTCGAAGGATTTTGAGAGAGCTTTCCAACAGCACTAGTTTCGTACCGATCCGACATGGGTGCTGGTCGCAGTAGCTTCTGTCGCCGGAGTGCGTAGGTCTGAAACTGAGTTTCAGATCCGTGGGCAGTAACTCCAACACTTGGATATCGGAGCCGATCGACCACAGCCGGGTGTTCCAGTCCGGCCGCCATCCAGGGAAGCGCGCCATCAGGTGTCCCTATCATAGTGGGACCCACCCCGTCAGATCCGGAGGACTGAGCAGCACGTGGGCCCCACGATCTCACAGATCGCGCCGTTCGGACAACACCAAAATGCGGGTTTCAGCACCGACGGAGCGACATCAAGATGTTGCCCGTCAACCCAATTCTCCTTACTCCCAGGCCCCACATGTGACCTGTTACCTCCCTGCGTGGAGTGGGTCGAAACATTTGTACCGCTGTAATATTTGTTAACCAGGAGTACGGACTTGGCCGGGGTTGTCTTCCCCACACCGGGAGCGTGGAGGTAACGGTCTTAACTTCTTGGCGTTCATTTGCTAGTTTAGTTTATGGTCATATGCCGCTGTGAGTGCGTTAGGATTCTAGCTCGTGAGTTCATGTCACCGCTGTGAGCGAGAGAGTGACCCGTCCCGTGGCTCGATCCGAGCATGGAAGTGAGTCGACCACCCATGACTCTACCGGTTTCTCAACCGCACGGATCCACGTTTCCCCTCGCTTGGGACGACGAGTGAGCTTGCATTTCTGTTAGCGACGTATAGCCCATAGGAACTCTTAGTGTCGGGCCAAAGTGTCTCTCCTATTCATATGTTGTTGGTCGCGTCTCCATTTAGAGTCCGAGGTTAGCATCACATAGAGTCGGTCCCCGTGTCCGTCCCGCATCAAAAAGTTTCTAAACTTTCTTGTCAGTAGGGCCACTTCATCTTCTTCAGTGTTGCTGCTTGAATGCTCATCATCAGATAGGTCCTTGGTGCTTGGTCCTGCTTTAAGAGCCAAAGGCCTTTTTTTACTTGTCCCAACTTCTTTATTCTTCAGATTCATCTCATAGGTCATCAAGGACCCTATGAGTTCTTCTACTTTGATGGTGGTTAGGTCCTTTGATTCTTCAACCACAATGGCCTTTGTATGCCAGATGGGAGTTAGTGATCTGAGTATCTTTCTTACTATCTCATGTTTAGTGTATGTCTTACCTAGCTCAGTCAAGCCATTAGTGAGCGAGCTTAGCCTAGCATACATGTCTGAAATTGACTCATCAGATTTCATTCTAAACTTCTCATATTCAGATACCAACATATTAGCTTTGGTTGCACGTACCTGCTGTGTCCCTTCATATATTACCTCAAGGCGATCCCACATTTCTTTTACAGTTTTGCAAGTTGACACCCTTGAGTATTCAGTTGGATGAAGGGAGCACTGCATGATATGCTTGGCACCCCAGTTTAGAGTTGATTGCCTGATTTGTTCTTTAGTCCATGTATCTTCATCAGGAGGCAGCTCAAAAGGACCCTTGCTGATCACTCGCCAGACTTCATGATCCTGAGCTCTAATGAACACCTGCATGCAATTTTTTCAGTAAGGATAATTAATCTTAGTGAAAAAGGGAGGCCTATTTACAGAATGTCCTTCAGCCATAGGACCTTTAGAAGCCATATCACCAGTTCTCTCAAGGTCGTTAGACCACATTCAGAGAGCCTGCTTTGATACCACTTGTTGAGTGGTGATAGGCAGATCTAGAGGGGAGGGGTGAATAGATCAGCCCCTTTTTGCCCTTCTTTGCATAATTAAAAACAATGGCTAGCATGGCAGATAAAAAGATAGATTTTAATCACTATCTGAAAGACATGATGCACACAGGATACTTGGAAGCGGTCCTATCAAGTTTCTATCGATGGAATAAGAGAGAAGATAGACCACAAGGCAAGATCTTTAAGGTGGTTCAGTCTCAATCTAGAGACCTACGTCCACCCCTCACACAACACAGTAAGGCTTCACTAGTGCCAAAGCACAACCGCTGATTCACAGCTTCAAACAGAGAGATACACTCTCACACACCGCTGTCACACAGCTTGAGGGGTCACACCCCTGACCACACAAATAAGCAACCATGCCTTCGGTCTTCCTACACATAGGTAGGGATCTAATGATGAGAAGTTTGTTCAGAAGAAAAAGGAAACAAAGGATGAAAGGTCTAGACAGAGTATCGTAAAGAAACTGCAATGACTAAGAGATATCCTGTCTGGAAATGAGCTTGAGAGAGCCTTGGCTTTCTACTTCTTTTTGAATCTTCTTAGTAGCTACGGAGACTTTCTCTTCATCGTGAGGAATGGAGAATATCTTCTTCTAGATTTACTCACGCATGCAACATCAGGACCAGGAGAGCTTGAGCAGCAAGCTTTTTCTTCTTCTCCTTTTTCTCCTCAGCTCATCCTTAGCTCATGTGCTCTCCTTCGACACCAACCAACTAGAGCCCATACTCCTTATCTATATTCGTGTCTTAGGGCAACACCAACGTTGTCTGCTATCCAAGCAACACCCAGAATGTCACATCCACATTATTAGATTTTCTTCCACTTGCACAGTTGACTCTCTTCTTGACAGGTTAGCAGGAATGTGGGTAGGTAGGAGACCATTTGAGCAAAGGTACGATTTTCTTCAAAAAATATCTCTGCCAAAACACTGTCTTCTGATACCAACGCAATCTGATAGCTTTTTCAGAGCAGACGGATCCCCTAGATTATGTTCTGGATCTTGAAATCAGCTTCCGTCGGATTCGTATCGATTCTGGACGATCACAGTGTGTCGACACTTTCCTTGAGTGTGTCGAGACATCCCTTTGAGATCTTGAAGTACTATGGCTGATGAGTCGAGATAGCACCAAATAGTGTCAAGACAAGTGAGCCCTGTGCAGAGTTGATGTAAAAAGGTGCCGAGACAAGAGCGCCTTATGCAGAGATTTTCACACGAATGTGTCGACACTTTGCGCCCAGTGTGTCAAGACATTGGTGAATCTAGATACTTAGTTAGAACACTTAAGCTTGAATTCTTCTCGATGTGTCGAGACATAAGTTGAATGTGTCGACTCATTTTGGTATGCCGGAGCTCAATTGTTGGAATTTCAACACAAGCTCTTCTGAATGTGTCGAGACATGATTGGGCCGTGTCGAGACATCACTTGGTGAGATTCAGTTGCACTTGTTTAAACCGTTCATCAAACCAAATAAAGTTAGATATATCTCAACTACCTACTAATGATTTGTGATTTGTTATAATCAAAACATGGGGACACAACAGTCAACGGTTCAGCTTCTGGACGGCCTAATACGGACCGTCTATCTGCTACACGGTCTTCCTTACACCGTGTTGATTCCCCAGAACCTCGTCTGTTCATATCCCCTTGAACGGTCTCCCATGCACCGTTCTTCTCATAAACGGTTCTATGTGAACCGTGCAGTTTTGAAGGTGGTTCCTATTGAATTGTGTATTGGCCGCCATGCCCAACGGCATTCAATCGCTCCCTATCAGCGGCGAGGGCCCATGAGGCCTCCCAACCGGCCCTACAGGAGTCGTATACCCCTCTTCTACCCCTAAAGCTCCATGCATGCATAAAAAAAATAGAAATGGGGATGGGTTTAGGGGCCTACCTCGGAGGTTCGCGGTGGTTTCTCCACTATCGCCGTGGCCGCCTCCGGTGGTGCGTCTGCCTCTTCCTCCCTGGTGACAATCGCCGTGGTGTCTCCCTCGACCACGGGCGGTGGTGCCCCTCCTTCGATCGTGGATGGCGGCACTATCTCCTCGACAGCGGTCTTCAGCGGTGGCACAATGGCGTCTTCCCCGACCATTTGACGTACGATGCGTCTCAAGAATTGATGCTTGAAGCACATAGAAGACTAGGGAGAGTGGGGGAGAGTGAGAGAGGGTGTGGGTTAGAAGGTAGAGAGAGTAGGAAGGATGGGTCTTCGTCGGTTATGGTGAGAGGAGAGAGTGGGAGAGGAAGTGGGGAAGAAGATGAAGGCGTCGGTTTTTTTTTGAAACTGATAGTTGGTACGCGGTCTATCGATAGACCGTTTGTCTTATAGACAGTCTCATATGAGACCGTTTATTAGTAACGTCTCAGCTCCCATTTAAATGGTCATCCTTTGACCGTTCATTTTACTGAGCGGTCTGTCGCTAGGCCGTGCTAAGGCTACGATCAGAGTCAAACTAGCATTGCCCTCACGGCCCTATATGGACCGTTTATATGGTTCGACGGTCTAGGGTGAACAGTACATGTGCTTAAATGATGAATGATGCTTGTGTTGCTACATTATATTCTTCATTGATGAATCTTTGGCTCAATTGAATTATTTCATGATATATATCATTGCAAACTCTATTCATGACTTCTTTTACAGTATAACTTTGCCTTCCCCTGCCGACAGGTAAGTCAGGTAAGTGTTTCGATCCATGTATCCCTCAATGCATTACTATATGGTATCTATGCTATATTATCTTGAGAACCGACTGGTGATCTACGTGTTCCAGGATCTGATGTTCCCCTATAACAAAAACTATGATGATTTAGGTTCATGAGTTTAATCATCGGATAGGCCGTTAGATTGGGGAAATTGGGGGATGACGGCTCTATCTTGCACGCCGTGATTGCAGATAGTGTCCCGACCCAGATTATTCCGATCTAGCAATATTATTCTCGAGTATTTTCTATTTTATGGCTTTCTTTGCATTCGTTTTAATGATTTCTTTTATTTTAGCCCAACATGCATCATGCGCATCTTTTTGAGCGTTCATGACCCATGGTTTGTTTGAAAGTGTCTCGTTAGTGATGGATGGTTGTGCATTCATGGTTTTGGTAAGAGAAGCTATTCCACTCAGAGTTGGAAGGTTTTCTCTGGTCTAGTCATCTGGTTTGATTGACTATGGGTCCCCGTCTGGAGTTTAGTCTGCTTCTATTCTTTTGCTGCTTATTCTGATCCCCTCATTGGTTCGAGGGATTGTGTCCCCCATGAGGTTGATCGTGTGTTCTTCTTTACGTTTAGTTAGTTTCTCCAGACTGGTGTTGTTTTGGTTCGATCATCCCTGGTGTTTGGTTCAGAGTTTTTCAGAAGATTCCCATTGCTCATTGACGAGGAAACGGGTGACTTTTACCTTAACGCCCGCTTTTTAGTGTGCTCTGCTTCATTTCTGCTTCATCTCCATGTTCCATTTCACTTTCGCTTCACCTCCGCTCGCTCCTCTGCAAAGAGGACGTTAAGGAGGGGCATCTGTTGACACCCATTTTTTGGCCTACGAGTTGAGTCATTCTTCTTACCCCTATTTTGATGCCTCATGTTGTCCATTACTCATTAGACTATTTTTAGGCATGTCTTTGGGCTTATTTTATGGTTACTTCCTCCCTGACTAGGTTCGCTCTCGAAGTCGGGTCTAGTGGGCCTTGATTTCATTTTGGTCTTTGGGGTAAATGAGCTTATTTGTCCCATTTTCTTAATTTCCACGGCCCAACATATAGGCGGTCTAGCGATAGACCGTTTGGCACGTTGGGCGGTCCTTTGGAAGATTGTTTAGTGAAGTAGCGTCGACCTTAGTCTCACTAGCGTCGACGTTGCTCCTCACTAGAGTCGACCTCGCCTTTTTGGCATCGACCTTCCTTTCATTAAGCGGTCTGGCGATAGACCGTCCCATGAGGCGACGGTCCATTGAATGACCGTGTGGATATGGTCTTTGGATAAATAGCCATATTTATTTATTTTCCACCGACATCCTTATAGACGGCCTTCCATTAGACCGTTTGTGATGGTCGGAAGGTGCTTTATTAGACCGTTTATTGGCCAGAGTCCTAAATAGGATGAGTTTTCATATAATTATCTGTTTATCCTAATTTTATTGATTTATCACTGACACATGCTACACGGTCTAGAAATGGGCCGTGTATAGTATTGGACGGTGCACTGTAGACCGGGTTTATGCTAAGGGTTCTGCGCCGAGTCAGTCGGTCTGTTCTGGAGGATAAATGGATAATTTATCTTTTTATTTATTTATCACCGACACCTATAGACGGTCTAGCATTGGACCGTGTAATAGGTTAAGCGGTCCATTGTTCGACCACGTACCACTCTGAGATCTTTGGTTTAACTGAGTTTTCTCTCTCCACCCGTGGTTAAATCTCTCACTTACTCCGCCATTTTCTCCGTGATTCTCAACCAAATGAGACCCCGTTTGATCCTGGTGAGAGGTGGAAGTATTATCTATAGATTATCTTTAATAATCTCGAGCTAATTTTCAATGGAAAACCCTAATTCGGAGCTGGACTTTCAGGGGTCTATAAATAGAACCCTTAGTGCAAGCTTGAAAAGGGGGAGATCCAGCGTCTACGTCGAAGTACTACCGAGTTTTCGAGTGAACTATAGTCAGGGAGGGAGGCTCTCTATGTCCGTTTGAGCCTCCGGTTCAGGGAGTAGTGTTTATTTTGTGTTTTGGTCTAAGTGTCTAAGTCACCCTCTTATACATTGCATGATCATTTTCATTCCCTTTTCATCCGCATTTTTTCACTGTCATCTCCATTCTATCACTCCTATTGTTTTTTCACCCCCATAGGGGTTAAAAACCAAACCCCCAGGTATTCCCTATTCCAATTACATGTGGGTTCTTCTATTCTTGTTATAGATACTACACATCCATGGGCTAATTTGGGTTCTATTTTCTTGTTCTTTGTTTGGTTTTGCAAGTCAACAGAAGCATAGCACGAGGCCCATCCCCCTCTGGCCGGCCGAAATGGGTGGAGGATCTGGTTCCACAACTTGAGGTCTGGCAGTTCTACACGGTTCATCTCCGTCTGTTGGATAAGGTACACGGTCTGATACAGACCGTTTATCTCCTTCCTGCAGCTCACCACGGACCATTTAGGCGCCAGTCGGTCTTCGTCTCGCATTCTCTCTCCAACGTTGTAAGCGGCTTATCGATCGGCCGTGTATCTGATTGGGCGGCCCTCCGTAGACCGTATTTATCCTGACAGCGCTACATTTTGGTGAGTGTCCTCATCTTCTCCCCTTTCCAAGGTACGTAGTGCTATTAGTTTGCATCTCGTGCCTTGGTGGCGATCACGACCTATTCATACACTTTCCCCCCCCCCTTTTAGCATTTTATTTCCATATTGTGATTTATAACGGAGGGAAAAGAAAGAAAGGGAGAGAGAAAAACTTGTCAACAACGCTGACCGTCTTCTTATATAGCGGTTCCTCGATAGACTGCTTTTCTCTCCCGACAGTTGTTAACCATAAGCTCACTGGCCCACTCAGACGTCTATCTAGTGGCGGCCTATTGGAAGCCGTTTCTCTCTTTGTAGCGGTCATATTATGACCGTCTTGTTCCTATTGAGGTCCTAACTTGGGCCGTCTCTATTTTCAAGAGCCATATCAAACCACACATATGATAAGAAAAGAGAGGCAAGTCGATAGCTAAAGCAACCAAATTGTTTCATCTATTTATTCAATCTCAATAACATCAAATTCAAGCTATCAATCCCCATTCCCTAAACATCATGCTAAAATCACTCGATCCCTCAGTCGGGCATCCACGCGAGGTTGAATCTCACGTAGCTCTCTCAGGTAAAGCTGGTACTGCTCCTGAATCTCGGTCACCTCTGCTGGTAGAATGTGCATCTTGCTGATCTCCCACATGATCAGTGCGCTCCTGACCGCCTGCTCATCCTCCTCAGTCCCAAGTCTTCTCGCCTGTAGCGCGGGTAGGTGAGGTAGTGCTAGAACCATAGTGCGCGGGAGTCCGACCAGTAGAAAGCCCCTGTTGGGACTGTACATCGCCAAGGTGGTGTTCCCCACGAGCCTCAAGTCCAACCCAAGCCTCCTAGGAAGCATGAGGTAGTGCCAACAATAAAAGCCGGGCGCATCACGAACCAGTCAAGGGGCAGAGTGTTGAAGTAGATTCTCCAGTCATCCCTAGTCTTCCTGTCTGCAGTCTTGCACTCAACCCGCTAAGGAAACCCGAATGCCCCTCCAATGAAGAAGAGTGGGTGGCTCCCAAAGATCTGACTGAGAGAAGAAATGTCCTCCTTGGGTAAGAACTTCAATCTAACCCCCATCCAACACTCTAGCAAAATCATAGACCCGAAGAAAGGCCCACCAAGGGAAGCTAAACTAAGGCCCTCGTATAGGTAATAAAGAACAGCCTGTGAAATAGACAACCCTCTTCACAACCCACTAATGATGCTCAGGTTTGGTATGTTAAGGAGGTGGTCAGTGGTAGGGAAAAGTATGGCCCCACACAGGCAAATAGAAGCTGCTTTGGCTATAGCCTCATTCCATCCACATTTGTTCCTACAATGAGCAGTAACCCACGGGGCCATGGGAAGCAAGTGGTTGTGCTAGGAACTAATCATGGTCCTAACATCCTTGGAATTGTGTAAGAATTCCCCTAGGATGAGAGAGGGGTCTATAGGGGCAACTGTATGACACACTAAGTCCTCATCCCCTACCTTAGTCCTTGGAAGGACTAGCAAAGTCTCAACCTCTTCTAGAAGGATGATAGTCTCAAATGTAGGGAAGACAAAGGTGTGGGTCTGAGGATGCCATATCTCCACTAAAGTTGAAATACTATGCCAATCAAGTGAGAGTTTGTGATAATTTTTAGCCAAGACAAGTAGTGGATAGAGGTGCCAGGCTTTCAGGATGGAGATCACATCTAGTGGAAGTTCACGAACCATGGGAGCCACCCACTTTAGGTTGGAGTAATGCCTAGGGCCAGGAAGAAGCTATGGAAAGAAAGAAGGAAAAGGATGAGAAAGAGAGGAGAAATATAAGGAATTGGAAACAATTTCAACAAATTTGAAAAGTAATTGATAAAGCTTACCTCTCGCAAGGGATTGGTGCTCAAATGATTAGAAATAGAACACAACCGCTGTAGTAACTCACGCTCCTTCCTAGCTGGTTGTGGCCCATTGTAGGAGCTCTCGCCCATTATGCTAGCCTCAAGAGCCCTTTTCATATTGATTTGGGTGGTTGCACTAAGATTTTCAAGGCTAGAAAAAGGGGTTTGATGTGAGTTACGAATTTGAGAGCCCCCTACTTATAGAACCCAAGTTCTTAGCCTTCAGCCACTAGGATCGAGTTAGGATAGGCCCAACTAAGGTTAGGATCGCTCTTAGCGTGGTTGGATAGGGTTATCCACGGGTTGGGACTCTCCAAGAGAGTCTCGATTGGAGTTAACAGTCTTTCTGCCTTTGCGGTCTATCGAGCGACTGCTACTCACCCTTAGCGGTCGTCATACGACCATTTCCATCCCCGCTCACATTCTTATCCATCTTCGTGGTTAAACGGTCTTGGCTAGACCGTCTTCATTCTAAAGCGATCTTAATGGGACTATCTTTCCTGCTTTGCGATCTTGAATGAGCCGTCTTTCATCACCCATCCAGTTGTGGCTCATTCAGTCTTGGGACCACTAAGCTTGTTAAGTGGCCTTGTCGAGACCGTTTCTCTCTGCTATCTTGGTTTTCTTTCTCAAATCCCACCATACCTAACTTTCTCTCCCTCTTTCCTTCGCTCTCGCTCTCTTCTATACGATCACACTGTCAGTCGTAGGAGTTGTTGTTAAGTTAGTTAGTTAGTGTCAATATGCACGCATTCATCAAAAAAAGTCAAAAAATCATGTCATTCCACTAAAGTCATACATGCATACATCTCATAAGTACACCAGGTCTGACCCTCCCCAGGGTCGCCGCTCTCTCCTGCTCCCTCATGGCGCTTTGATGGTGGTGGCATGGAGGTGCTCCCCTCCTCACGCCGGCGTCGCCGACGCTCCTCGTCCTCATTCCTCCGATGGCCGAAGGAACCCGTGAAGTAGTCTCTATAGGTGCTACTGGGCACGCCACTCTGAGTCCTACTTCGCTCTGACCGTCGACTCATCGCCTGGAGGGACTACTGGTACACCCCCACTGCGCCTGTCAGCTCGGCCACCCACAGCTGGGACTGCTCTAGGCTGGTCCTCAGCTCTGCCCCCTCGGTGCGGAGGTGCTCTGCCTCCACCATCCCAACATGGGATCGCTCCATCTCTACACAGAGGCGTTCTGCCTCTGCTACCTCTACGGCAAGCCGCTCTGCCTTGGCGCAGGAGCACTCGACCTCCTCCCTCTACCGAGTAGCCTCACCCAACGCAGCTGCCAACTCCCTCACCTGCATATGCATTCATCTCATAAATCATTCTTGCAGTCTTAATCATGAAATCAAAAGGAGGAAAAGTGATTTGCTTACCCTCTCAGCAAGAGCGGCCTCGGCCTCCTCGGCTCGCGCTGTCACTCACGCGAAATCTGCATCCCGCTCGGCCCAATCTATCGGTGGCTATAAGGAGGGGGTCGGTGCGTCTGGCACCTGGTGCTGGGCTCCCTCGACACGCTGCATTTAGAATCATGTTAGTCTCATTTAATCATAAATATTGCATTTTAGATTTAAGGCTGAAGCTTACCAGGAGGTCCAGGGAGTGCTGGAGCTCGTCCCGCTGCTGGACCGTCGAGTGGAGCAACCCCTAGAGCTCCGTAATCCATCCCTGGGGGTCTAGCTACATGTAGCATGTCCATAATTAGTATGCATTTTAGTCATAAGCATTTTAGAAAGTATGAGTCTAGAGTCGTACCGGTCATCGCGCGCCACGGAAGACCTGGTCTCCGTAGCGTCGAGCATAGGCCGTCAGGTAGGCCTCGTCGCTAGCTGCTCGGGTGCACACCGCTCGCCCCTACATTGTCCAATCCAAGATCTGGTCTACGGCCCGGGAGATCCAATCTATCTCTGTCGCAAGCGCGCAAGCGTGGCATCCCACGCGCTCCTCCGATCGCTCTCTCACCGAGAACTCCACCTCTGGCTAGTGGACACCCACCGTCCTCATGATTAGCCGATAGTGGAGTGGCTCGATGACATTCAGGCAGTGAAGCCAGATGTCTCGACCAGCGTACGTTAGGGCTGCCACCACCCATGGCTGGCCATCCTACCCCTCACCCTGGTACGGTGTCCACCGGACCTGTAAAACGGTGACTAGTTGCATTAGCATTCAAGCATATAGTTGCATTAAAAGTGAATAGAAAAATTTTAAAATTAAGTCTTACCGAGGCATAGAGTGTCGAGGTAGTCCTGGATCGTCCGCACCTGGCGTCTCAAGGACCCCACCGCCCAAACCGCCATCCGCTATCTCACGATGGGCACCCGGTCCGGATGCACTTCTTGTCCTCTCCCCAGCCCGGGGACATACATGTTGGCCCACACCTGCATCAAAAATGTCAACATATAGCATTTCATAAAATCATATAGGAATTGCGCAAGCATTTTAAGAGGCAAAGCTTACCTGAAGTAGTGGGGAGAATCCGTCGAGCATCGTGCGCCGGCTGGTCGAGCTCAGAGTATCAAAGAGCGTGGCAAGTACCGTTGCACCCCATGCATACTCGCCGACTCGGTCTACCTCCTTGAGTAGGGGCAGGAGTCTGCAACTCATCTTGTCTGCCTGGGTGGCGAATAACAGCTTCTCGAATAGTAACATTAGGAACCGTTGTAGGACTATGTTCACCTCGGGTTCGGGCTCGGCTGCTACCCGCTCCTGTGCCTGGTCCGTCAGTCGTCCCAGGTGTTGCTCCGACAGCTCTCCAACTGCGATCCCGGCTCTGTGTAAACTGAGGCTCTCCTATAGCCTCGCCCTCGATAGTATCGTAGAGTGG
This sequence comes from Amorphophallus konjac, assembly GCA_022559845.1. Taxonomy (NCBI): domain Eukaryota; kingdom Viridiplantae; phylum Streptophyta; class Magnoliopsida; order Alismatales; family Araceae; genus Amorphophallus; species Amorphophallus konjac. Next base: position 43,585,699 of record CM040124.1, read on the forward strand.
CGCTCCGACCTCAGAAGCTCCAGTCCCAGCAGTCGCTAGGCCAGCTCCCCGTAGTCTGTCATCGTCCTCCCACTCACCGGCACACCGTGCACCCGCAGCCCGGTGATGCGCGCCACGTCCTCTAGTGTAGGGATCATGTGACCCCACGGGAATAGAAATGCCAGGCTGACTGGGTCCCACCAGTCGTGCAGCGCATATAGGAGGGCGATGTCCAACCTCACCACCTCCATGCCCAGAACTCGGAAAACCCCATGGCGGCTAGTCACTCCCTCTGGAAGTCCAGCAGCACCAGGTACACTGCCCGAACCTAGAGCCATGAGATCTGTGTCCGATGTTTTCCCTGCATAGATTCAACATTCTAGGTCAATCATTCATTTCATAAATCATGCATTGCATATATATAGGAAAACAAAAAAGAGAGAAAAAGAAAAAAGAAAAGAAAAACAAAGGAAAAATGCAATCTCTTAAGGAGGCGGCCATCACAGGACCATTTTCATCCTCTTAACGGTCTTCGGTCGACCGTTTTAAATCGTCAACGGTCCCCATCAGACCATTTTCATTTTCCAATAAACCTCTTCGCTAATCTAGGTTCGAACGGTCATCCTCTGATCGTTTTGTCTAATTGGCGGTCTGTTGTAGACCGTTTTGTTCTCTGAGCGACCCAGTTCTGATGTGACACGACCCCTCGGACTTAAATTTGCAAGCAATCGAACCGAACGGCGGACCCACTCAAGCGGATTCACCCGCGTCGCGCACACCCGGGTCCGTAGGTGGACCGGCGATAGTGGTGAGGGTCCGAGGATGGACCTTGCCTTTCTGGGGATTTGACTAGCTTGGGCTGAACCCCTAAAGGCCTAGGATGCCCAATTTCGTGGGCAGCCAGCATGCCAAGGGCGTGGGATGTAGGGTCTCTCTCACAACTCACCCCGCGGTGGACACTAGATGTGATTGATTTTAGGACGGGCACTCCCTCGCCACCGACGGAACTAAGAAGCAATACTAGTTAAGCAAGAAGTGCTAACCAAGAGGAGTGCAACCAGGAGCTCACCTGATCGGCGTGAAGACGCCGATCCCGACCGGAGACGAGGGCGAGCGGGGAAGCGTGGGCCACCCGCACGCTGCGTCGATGAAGCTTCAACCTGTTGAAATTAATTACATCCACTACTCCTCACACAGGAGGGTTGGACTAGGGGTGGGGAAGTAAGGTTTACACGCAAACACTACCTCCACGCAGGAAGGGGCGGTAAGCCGGCCAGGCGAGAAAGAAAGGGGTATGAACCGGAGCCGACGCGCCTCTTCGGGGTTCTGCCCGCCAGATTCCCTGCTGATAGGTACTGGTTGTCGGCGCTGTGGCGATCGCTCCCGGAGTCAAAAGTTGATGAGACCAGTGCCAAAATATCGGGAACTGACCCAGGATGAAGCTTGAATTTTTCTGGCACCAGATGTCGAGGTGACTGGCCGGGAGAGTTGCTGGACCAGCGCTGCTTTGCTCTGCTTCAGACTGGGTTCTGGTTGTGGCAGTAGGTTGGCGATGGCGTCACGATCGTGGCCGTGGTCGAAATGGAGCAGGACCAGGACAGTTGCAAGCGTGGCCACGTCCTATTTGATCAGGAAGAAAGAACAGCACCGGAGGAGGTCGGGGTCGACAGTAGCAGCCCGAGGAGTGGGGAGGTGTCGGGGCAGACCCTGGCTGACCTGAACAGCGTCCCGGCGGTAGAAAAATTGGTACAATTGGATCCGAGCTCCGAATGAGGTCCTTCTGGCTGCGTTGGACAGAGGACAGTGGATCTTTGCTCTGGTCAAGTGGCGCGCCAAGGGGAGCACGGGGGTGGTCGCAGGAGCTTCTGTAAGTCACTTCTGGTTGCAGGCCAGACTGGTTCTGCACAGTTGGCGAAGAATGGCTCTCCCGGGCAGCTCCGACCTTGGCTTGAGACGAAACCACCTCGCCTGTGCAGACGACTGGAAGAGCTTTTCGTCGATGTAGGCCACGCCCCCAGAAGCTCCGGGGTCGTGGGCGGCCCTGCAACAGACTGTCGATCTGTAGGTTTTCAGCTGCACATAGATTGGAAGAAAGAATGGTTGAGGGGGTGGTTTCTTTGGTGGCGGGGGAAGGGGATATGGATGTTTTGGTGGTGGGGAAGGGTTAGGAGGTGGGAAGGGAAGGTGGGGGAAGGTGGCAGGGGCGGAGCTAGCAGGGAGAGAGGGTGGGTGCGAAAATGGCCTTGGAGGAGGTGGTGGGGAGATGGGGGCGCACAAGGCTTGGGGGAATGGGGAGGGCTTCTCTTGATTTGAGTGGAGGGTTAATAGAAGAGTTAATGGTGGTCTAGGGAATGGGAAGGGGTTGCCTTGGGGAGGGGAAGGGGTGCCTAGGAGAAGGGATTCTCCCTTGGGAAGGTGAAAGGGTGTATGGGGAAGGGGAAAGGTTGTTTGGGAAGTGGAGGGAAATGAAGGGGAGTTAAGGGTCTTGGGAAGATGAAAGGGTGGGAGGCTGATGTGGAAGATGAGGTGGCAAGGAGAGGAGAGAGGGAGTGGTGCGAAATTTGGAGAGAGAGGAGAGGAGAGAGAGAGGGGTTCGCCCCCTTTAGAGAGAGAGAGATATATATAGAGAGAGAGAGAGCTAGAGAGGTAGGCACAAATTCTGGTGGCAATTTTATCAATACTTCATTAGCTTCCAAATGAGGGATTGGGGTCCTATTTATAGGAATCCCACATTTTCACATAAGTCCTTGACTTTTGGACTACTAACACTTAACCAAGGGGAAGGGGGCGCCCCTGGGCCTAGCCCATATAATTGGGCCCATTAACCAACATAATGACTCTAGACTTAGGTAAATAGCTACCTAACCTAGGTATTGGACTCAAATAAAAGGAAAAGTACATGATAAGAAAATGAAAATTACAGCATATGACTCGAAATATAGTGGCGGACAAGATGTAGCATAGCTGGCGAGCTTCTGGATCCTCGAACAAAGGGAAAGCTGGTGATGTCCTCATCATACCCCCGGGGTGCGGAGAACTCGACTCCGTCGAGTATGGGCCCACCGGGGGAGCGGTCCTCCAAAGCAGCTCAGGGCGACCCTCAACCTCCAAACTCAACCCGCATCTGCGACCAGGGGACGGTCCTTCATCCTCTCAAGGTGGCTGGGGCACACCCTCTTGCTAGCGATGGAACCCTGCTTGCATAGTATTGCCCCTATGTGCACACGTCGGGCTCTCAAGGCTATTTTGTGGTGGCTCTCCGGGGTGTCCCTCTTAAAGGAAGGTATAGGCTCAAAGCACTCACTAGGATCCACCGCGGTGCCCATATAGGGTGCCGGGTCTGCCACGTGAGAAGTGGGGTATATCCCATAACCCATTGGTAAATTCAATCCACAAGCTGTGTTGCCAAAGCCACTAGGAACAGAGAAAGGTCCAAGTCCTCGTGCCATCGAATGGGAGGTGACCCTAAGGTAGAGCCACTCCGATGCCATCATCACCAAATCGCCTACTTGAAATTCCAAGTGGCGCTCGCGAGCTCTTATCCACTCTTTGTGAACCTCACCGCTCATTGCGAATTGCTTGCGTGTATGCGTATGCCATGCACTATGATGCGGTGTGGGTGTGAAAAGCTTGGTGTGTAAAGGTGGACCGGGGCAACCGTAAATTGACCTATCATGCTGTGATGCCATGTGGACCTTGATGAACTTAGGTGGACCGGGGCAGCCACAAGTGGCCCTATCATGCATGGGCTTCATAACAATGGTTGGAGGGCCATGGTATCTGTAGGGGAACCTATCACACAAAGTGGTGATGAATGCCGGGGGACCCGGACACCCGTAGATGCTCCTGACATGCATATGATCAATGATGAATGAGGGAGGACCAGCACATCCAAATGTGAGCCAGTCTTGCATTGGGCCCGCAGTGTGTGTGACATGTATGAGATGACTGGGCTTACTAGCCCTACCAGATGATGCAAAATGTAGTGGCACATGCATTCCCATCCAAATGGCTCCTTCTATGTGTATGACTTGGTGTGAGATTTTCCACTCATAGGGGTCAAAGGGGTCTAGGAAAATGGAGTGGGCTTGGTCCAATAAGGTTGGTTGGGGTAGGAAAAGGTTGGTGGTGAGTAAGGTGGGTGGGTATAGGAAGGGATCCAAGGGGTCATGGTAAGGGTCATCTAAAGAGAGGAACTCTAGGTCCTTTTGGTCCTCACAACATGGTGGTGGGTCCTCCTCCTCTAGTAAAATGATTGGGCCAAAGTTTTTGGTGGGATGGTCGGCCATGAATGGAGGGCTGGATGTTCTCCCCGAGATAAGCAACTCAAGTTTGTGGATAGCATCGGGCTCATCGGGTGTAGGGAGGAGTAAAAGAAGGTCGCTAGTGTAGCAACCCACAGTGTAAATTGAGGAGATGGACCCGACACATAGGTGTAGGAGGTTAAGGCTCCTAGGTCGGTCAGTCACTGCAGTCAATATGCCAGTCAGCTCCACTTGCCATGCTAGGCCGTGAAGGAGGTCTCCTAAAGTTTCTACTTGGTAGGAGGATTGGATGGTAGTGTGGTAGGAGGAGAAGGGAACTATGGGAAAGTTTTGTTCCATGGGGGAGAAAACATGGGTTGTGATCTCTCTAATTGGGCTCTCCTTTAGCCAACTAACAAGGGGTTCTCCGAAGATGATCTTGGTCCCAACTAGAGAGGGTGGTGTAAGGTGAAGGCCACCATGTGAAGTTTCTTCTTCTTCTTGGACATGGGTGGTCTCCATGGCGGGGACTGGGTCCGGAGTGTTCACTCCTATGGGGTCGGGTATGGGTTCCTCTACCAAGGAGGTGAGTGGGTCCTTTGAGGGCGGGATGATAAAGGTTGGTGTATGGTGTACCCAGGGCGGTGAGTGAGGCCGGACTTGGGTTGGGGTTGGGAGTGGAAGTAGTGGGGGGCTAGGTTTGGGTAGGATAGGAGTTGGAAGCGGAAGGTGGATTGGGTGAGTAACTTTGGGTTGGGGAATGGTGGCTGTCACGGGCCTAGGTGGAGGGGTGGACATGGGGTCCACGTGGGTTTGAATGGTGAGGGTGGAGTGAGCCATGATGCTTCTTCCACATGGGATGGGAACTTCTCGGCCTAACCCATGACATTGTGACTCGTATTCTTCTTCCCATTCGGGGGAGGCCTCATGTACCTCAATCACATTCTTATCCCTTTGGGGTGTGGGGGTTTTACTCTCCAAGGGAATTGGAATCATTTGGGGTGGTGGAGTTTGGGCCCTAAGGGAGGTCTTGGGTTGACTGGGAGGGAAAGGGGGAGTGGGAGTGCTCCTCGGGTTGTGGTTCTCAAGGTAGGAGTGGGAAGGTCGGGGAGTGAAGATCTTCCTAACCTCAATTCTCATCTCTTCCCATGAGTCTATGGGTCCTTTGGCTTCCCATCCAAATTCATCCCGAGGTGACCAATCTCTAGGGCCGTGGTTCCCTTTTGCTTCGAACCGATCAAGTCGGGTGGTGAGGGTATCTAGACAGTTATGAATCTTGTTGATGACAGTGTCAAATTGGTCCATATTTATTTGGGGCATCTCCCTAGGGTGGTCATGCACAGGAGTGATGGAAAACATGATGCAAGGGAGACTCAAATGCCAATGCCCTAGGACTAGACTCGTAGAGACAAGTCTAAAACTTGCTCTGATACCAATTTGATGTGACACGACCCCTCGGACTTAAATTTGCAAGCAATCGAACCGAACGGCGGACCCACTCAAGCGGATTCACCCGCGTCGCGCACACCCGGGTCCGTAGGTGGACCGGCGATAGTGGTGAGGGTCCGAGGATGGACCTTGCCTTTCTGGGGATTTGACTAGCTTGGGCTGAACCCCTAAGGGCCTGGGATGCCCAATTTCGTGGGCGGCCAGCACGCCAAGGGCGTGGGATGTAGGGTCTCTCTCACAACTCACCCCGCGGTGGACACTCGATGTGATTGATTTTAGGACGGGCACTCCCTCGCCACCGACGGAACTAAGAAGCAATACTAGTTAAGCAAGAAGTGCTAACCAAGAGGAGTGCAACCAGGAGCTCACCTGATCGGCGTGAAGACGCCGATCCCGGCCGGAGACGAGGGCGAGCGGGGAAGCGTGGGCCACCCGCACGCTGCGTCGATGAAGCTTCAACCTGTTGAAATTAATTACATCCACTACTCCTCACACAGGAGGGTTGGACTAGGGGTGGGGAAGTAAGGTTTACACGCAAACACTACCTCTACGCAGGAAGGGGCGGTAAGCCGGCCAGGCGAGAAAGAAAGGGGTATGAACCGGAGCCGATGCGCCTCTTCGGGGTTCTGCCCACCAGATTCCCTGCTGATAGGTACTGGTTGTCGGCGCTGTGGCAATCGCTCCCGGAGTCAAAAGTTGATGAGACCAGCGCCAAAATATCGGGAACTGACCCAGGATGATGCTTGAAATTTTCTGGCACCAGATGTCGAGGTCACTGGTCGGGAGAGTTGCTGGACCGGCGCTACTTTGCTCTGCTTCGGACTGGGTTCTGGTTGTGGCAGTAGGTTGGCGATGGCGTCACGATCGTTCCCGTGGTCCAAATGGAGCAGGACCAGGACGGTTGCGAGCGTGGCCGCGTCCTCTTCGATCAGGAAGAAAGAACAGCACCGGAGGAGGTCGGGGTCGAGAGTAGCAGCCCGAGGAGTGGGGAGGTGTCGGGGCAGACCCTGGCTGACCTGAACAGCGTCCCGGCGGTAGAAAAATTGGTACAATTGGCTCCGAGCTCCAAATGAGGTCCCTCTAGCTGCGTTGGACAGAGGACAAGTGGATCATTGCTCCGGTCAAGCGGAACGCCTAGGGGAGCACGGGGGTGGTCACAGGAGCTTCTGCAAGTCACTTCTGGTTGCAGGCCGGACTGGTTCTGCACAGTTGGCGAAGAATGGCTCTCCCGGGCAGCTCCGACCTTGGATTGAGACGAAACCACCTCGCCTGTGCAGACGACTGGAAGAGCTTTCCGTCGATGTAGGCCACGCCCCCAGGAGCTCCGGGATGTGGTCGTGGGCGGCCCTGCAACAGACTGTCGATCTGCAGGTCTTCAGCTGCACATAGATTGGAAGAAAGAATGGTTGAGGGGGTGGTTTCTTTGGTGGCGGGGGAAGGGGATATGGATGTTTTGGTGGTGGGGAAGGGTTAGGAGGTGGGAAGGGAAGGTGGGGGAAGGTGGCAGGGGTGGAGCTAGCAGGGAGAGAGGGTGGGTGCGAAAATGGCCTTGGAGGAGGTGGTGGGGAGATGGGGGCGCACAAGGCTTGGGGGAATGGGGAGGGCTTCTCTTGATTTGAGTGGAGGGTTAATAGAAGAGTTAATGGTGGTCTAGGGAATGGGAAGGGGTTGCCTTGGGGAGGGGAAGGGGTGCCTAGGAGAAGGGATTCTCCCTTGGGAAGGTGAAAGGGTGTATGGGGAAGGGGAAAGGTTGTTTGGGAAGTGGAGGGAAATGAAGGGGAGTTAAGGGTCTTGGGAAGATGAAAGGGTGGGAGGCTGATGTGGAAGATGAGGTGGCAAGGAGAGGAGAGAGGGAGTGGTGCGAAATTTGGAAAGAGAGGAGAGGAGAGAGAGAGGGGTTTGCCCCCTTTAGGGAGAGAGAGAGAGATATATATAGAGAGAGAGCTAGAGAGGTAGGCACAAATTCTGGTGGAAATTTTATCAATACTTCATTAGCTTCCAAATGAGGGATTGGGGTCCTATTTATAGGAATCCCACATTTTCACATAAGTCCTTGACTTTTGGACTACTAACACTTAACCAAGGGGAAGGGGGCGCCCCTGGGCCTAGCCCATATAATTGGGCCCATTAACCAACATAATGACTCTAGAGTTAGGTAAATAGCTACCTAACCTAGGTATTGGACTCAAATAAAAGGAAAAGTACATGATAAGAAAATGAAAATTACATCATATGACTCGAAATATAGTGGCAGACAAGATGTAGCATAGCTGGCGAGCTTCTGGATCCTCGAACAAAGGGAAAGCTGGTGATGTCCTCATCAAGTTCGGACCGTTTCATCCTTCATGAGTCTGTTCTCACTTTACGGTCTTTTGAAGACTATTTTTGTTCCTTGGCGGTCTAATTCAGACCGTTTCTACCCTCCGTAGGTCGGTTCGCATCTAACGGTCGCAGGATGACCGCCTGGCCCCTTAGCGGTCCCTGCTAGGACCGTTTCTTCCCCGCCCCGACAGACGGCATTCACCCATCCCCCATTCGTTGGAAATGGCCCTAGGAGCCTTCATGGTTAGTTCATGGGGTTGGTGTGACCCCTGTTTTCCCATCCAAACCCCATGCATTCATCAAAATATGAAAATGGGGGAGGTTTTGATCATGGCCTACCTCTGCCAACAAGGCTCCTTTGGCCGGTTTCTCGGTCACCGCCGCTCCTTCTTCCCCCTCTTGTGGCACTATTGCTTCCTCAAGCGCTCTCCCGGCCGTGGGAGGCTCTTCACACTCGGTCATGGCCGGTGGTGGTGCCATCTCCTCCGGTGGGTTCACCGGTGGCGGCGGTGCACTTCCCTCTTCCCAGGCCATTCGACGCGCGAACCTCTTCAATACCCATTTCTTAAGTCTCATCCAGGGGCGTCAGTGTGAAAGGGAGGGCTAGGAGATGTGCTCTCGGTCAAAGAAGTGAGGCTCTCGGTGGTGGGCTTCGGTCGTTGGCGTTTGTGCGAAGTGGGAAAGATGAGGGAGAAGAAGGGTCGGTTTTCTTTTTTTGAATTCGAAGGTCATTAAGCGGTCTATCGCTCGACCGTTTATACCTTGTAAACGGTCGAGTTATGGCCGTCTTTGTGAGATCAGGCGGACAGCCATGTAGCCATTCAATCGTATGGTGCGGTCCTTCTTTTGACCGTTTGTAACGTTGAGGCGGTCATGCTTGGACTGTTTTATCTTAAAGGCCTCATTTTTGGTGGAATTCATGCCTATGCCCCCTGTTAATTGATTTTTTACGCATGATTATCTGATCTAATGTTTAATTGAACAATCTGTGGTGAATTTGTGTCCTACCATGCTACATGACATGCTTTCAATCCGGCAGGTAAGTATTCCACATCCCTTATCCCTTAATGCATTACTATATGGTATATATGCTATAGTATCTCGAGAACCGGGTGGTCATTCATGTCTTCCAGGATTTGACGTTTCCCTTTACCAAAAATGATGACGATCTAGGTGTATATGTTTAATCGTTGGTTAGGCCGTTAGGTTGGTGGAGTTAGGGGACGACGGTTCTATTCTGCACGCCGTGGTTGCAGATAGTATCCTAACCCTTATTAATCCGGTATAGCAATATTATTCTCGAATATATTTTTTATTTCTCCTTTCTTTACATTTATTTTAATGATTTCTTTATTTTAGCCCAGCATGCATCATACATATTTTTAAGCATTCATGATCCATAATCTGTCTAAGGTGTCTCATTGATGATGGATGATTATGCGTCCGTGGTCTTGGGTAAGGAAGATTATTCCATTCAGAGTTGGAAGGTTTTCTTCGGTCCGTTCGCTTGGTTGGTTGACTAAGAGTCTCTATCTGGAGTTTAGTCTACTTCCTTTTATTTTTCGTTACTGCTTATTCTGATCCCCTCATTGGTCCGTGGATTGTGTCCCCCGATGAGGTTGATCGTGTTTCCTTTCTGTCTATTTTTAGTTAGTTCCTCCAGATTGGTGTCATTTTGGTATGATCATTCCATGTGATTGACTTAGAGTTTTTCGGAAGGTTCCTATTGCTTGTTGGTGAAGGACGGGTGTCATTTGCCTTAACGCCCACTTTTTAGTCCGCTCCGCTGCATTTTCGCTTCGTCTCCATGTTTCCATTTTGCCTTCGCTTTACCTCCTCTCGCTCCCCTACAAAGAGGACATTAAGAAGGGGTAGCTGTTGACACCCATTTTATACCCTCAAGCTGAGTCTTTTTCTTGCCTCATTTATGATGTCTCAAATTATCTGTCATTTATCGGGCCATTTTTGAAGGTTCTGGGCCTATTTTATGGGCATCTTTCTCCCTGGTTGGACTTGCTCCAGTATTTTCTCGAGTTTGGGCCTAATGGAACTCAGTTTGACTAGGTCTTTGGGCTGAGTATGAATATTAATCTCTTACTTTCTTTTTAAACGACCACCTTTATAACGGTCTCATGATAGGCAGTTTCATGAAGGTGGCGGTCTATTAGATGACCGTTTTTCCTGGTCTGTGTCGACCTGTCCCTTCTCTGCGTCGACCAGTACCTTTTCTGTGTTGACCTGGCTTTTGGTTTTTTCTGCGTCGACCTACTGTTTTTGTAAACGGTCTCACGATAGACCGTCCCATAAAAGTGGCGGTCTTCCGAGAGCCGTTTCTACTTGGCGGGAACCCCAGTTTTACTTGGTCTTTAGATAAATGAGCATAATTATCTTATTTTTTATTTTCTAACTGCCAGATGAATAGTGGTCGATCGATGGGCCGCTTAGCATCTTGGGTGATCTATCGATTGACCGTTTTATCAACCAAGATTCCTGCGCCGACGGGCGGTTTCTCTCTCTATCCATTGTCAAAATGGTTGCTTCATCTATAGATTTCTCTGTGAATTCTCAGCCAAATTGGGCGCCATTTGATCCTGTTGGCGGCTGGGAGTTTTATCTCCATTTTATTCAAAATAATCGAGGTCTAATTCCCGCCCAAAGGCCCTCCATTTGAGCTAAGGTTTCAAGGGTCTATAAATAGAACCCTTGGATTATGGTTGCGAGGGGGGAGATTCAGAGTTTGCGACGAAGTGCTGCCGCATTCCAGAGTGAAATCTAGTCAGGGAGAAAGGCTTTCTACGTCCTCTAAGCCTTTTAGTCCAAGGAGTAGTTGGTCTTGTCACATTTTGAGTCATAGTTTAAGTCATTTTTCAGTCACATTTTTAGTCATTCCATCTCCGTTTTTCTTCACTCTTCTTCACGTCTTTCACTGGCATTCTAGCATCTTTACACCCTCCTATTATTTTCCACACCCCATAGGGGTTAAAAATCCAAAACCCCCAAGTATTCTCCCTTTTAATTATGTGTTCCATTCATCGTTCCCATTTATAGATATTGCACTTTCATAAACTAATTTGGGGTGATTCTCTTCTGTCATTTGTGTTGTCTTGCAGGTCAGCAGGTGTTTCAGCGCGAGGCCCATCCCTCCTGGCCGGTCGGAAGGGGTGGAGGATCGAGTTCCCCGGCTCGGGTTTTGGAAGCCTTTGCGGTCTACCTCCGATCGTCTACCAGAGATAGCGGTCTTCCTCTGACCATCTCTCCTCTGCTTGCGGCCGATTGAAGGTCGCCCAAGTTCTACACCTAGGCCTTCTTCCCGCACTCTGCTTCAGTGTTGGTAGCGGCCCATCATCCGATCGTCTTCACCCTTCAGTGATAGTCAGAAGACCGTCTTCATCCTACACCAGCGCTGTCTTGGTTTGGCGAGTGTCCTCATCCACCTCCTTTTCCAAGGTACGTAGTGCACCTCTCTTCACACTATTCATCTTGGTGGCGATCACTATCTGATAGTGTGTGTGAGTGATTGACTTCATTGTGATATGTATTTCTCTACATGTCCCATTTAATGCCACATTAGTTATATCCATTCACTCACACACACACACATCTTTCTTTAGATTAAAAATACGTGCAGGATGTTGTCTGAACTTTTCTTTTTCATGTTGGTTCCTTATTTTTTGCTACCACCACCGCTGCCCTCCATGCTGCATGCTACGCTGTCGTTAGGATGGCGATGTTGCTACCGCTGGTGACGTTGCAGGTGCTATGCTGTCGGTCGTAGGGTGCTGCTGCTACCGACATCTCTACTATTGCTGCACCGCGGTCGACGTGTCTTTGTAGAGGAGACCGGCGGAGGGAGAGCATGGCATGGCGGATGGCGAAGTGGGTGGAAAGGGTGCTGGCGGGCAATCAATCCACGCGTGGAGGAGGCCGTTCAAAGACGTGCTGTCACCGTGTGGAGAGGAGAAGAAGATGAACAGTGAGGAGAAATCACGATGAGGGACACAGACACGCGGCTACAGTGCCACAATTTTCCTCCTATTTTTCTTTTTTAAAAAAATCCCTTCTTTTCTTCTTACCCCCTCATTCTCGTATTGGTGCATATATTCCCCCTGCGCCCTTTTCCATGGTATTGGGCTAAGCCCAATTGAGAGCGGCCCAGTCCACTTGGCCCATGGGTAGCATTTTCTTCCTTTCCTTTTTTACTTGGGCCTTTGTATGCTTGGGCCATCCCATCTTTTCTTCTTCTATTCTAATTTTTGTATTGGGCTCGGCCCATTTCATTTTCTTCTTTCTTTTTTTTCTTTATTTTTAGTGCCAACACCTACAAACCACCGGTACGAGCTAGAGTGCCATCACCAATGGGCTGCCCCTCCAGTGGGCAAAATGATATCAACCAAGCCGTAAGAGGGTACCTCCGAGGTCTCGGAAATACCCTCTTGGGTACACAGTGGCTCCTAGAAGCTGTGAATGATGCCAAAAGAAACCGGGGGCAACAGATTAACCTGGGAGATATTGAAGATGCGGAGTCGGGATGCTATGGGCCACCCCTCCGGGAAGAAGCCGCACCGAGAATCTTAGTGTTCGACAGGTTGGACAGCCAACCAGGAAAGTGACCCGAAGAAACAAGAAGATGTGGGTTTATGCCTGCAATATGGCCAGAGTGGCTGGTCATTACGGTGCCTTCCCCAAAGAGCAAGAAGAGGTGGCCAAGCTTGCTGACAGGTCAGGTCCCATCACCAGAAGAAGAAGAGCCGCAACCGAGGCAATGCAAGCCCTTGCCGGTGGAACAAGCACAGGTGCGGTCACCGTGACGGCAAATGTAATTACTACTAAAGATGAAAAAGAAAGGCCACCTCTTCTAGATACTCCTACGGAAGGGGGAAGTCAAGCTCCTAGCCTATCCGCCCCCGATCCGGCAATGATGATGCTGCTCCAAGCCTATAGGCAGGAGATTGAAGCTCCGAAGAGGCAAGTGAGCGACTTGACCATGCACGCTTCTTCCTCAAAGCAGGTCGAAGCACCCCCCGAAAACATCCCGGTGAGGCCTTGATGAATTTGAGGGCTCGCCCCAAATGACGGCTTCTCAGCCAATTCCCAACTACACTGGGGGCACGGCCCCAATACCACCTCCGACTCCTCAACACCAAGGCACCACCACGATGCCCGAGGCAGAGGTGTTGGCGACCCCACAGATGCAGCCATCTCATTTCTACCCAGAATCGGTAGACCCGGTGGTGGTAAATAAGCTGATGATCAAACAAATAGTCCAAATGAAGCTGGCCGATCGGGGCAATGAAGAATATGCCTCATTTGATGTGTACAAGGTGCCCTACCCCATCCATCATGTGGCAAAGAGATTGCCTTCAAGCGTTAGTAAGCCGCCAAAGTTTGACAAATTTAATGGCCAAGGTTCGCCGAAGGAACACATAGCCTATTACTTCAACGTGATGGGTGATCTGGCGACCGATGAATCATACCTGCTGAAGTTCTTTGGGTCCTCACTCACAAGGCTCGCCTTCGAATGGTACTCAAACTTGACAGCGGGGTCTATCAATGACTGGCCGGATATGCAAAGGAAGTTCTGGGAGCGGTTCCACGTCACCGAAAGGGAGGTCACAGCGGCCGAACTCTATGCCACCAAGTAGAAGAATGATGAAACTACTCTGGAATACATCAAAAGATGGCGGAACCTCAGCATGAGGTGCAGGCATCCGCCACAGCAAGAAGATGCAGTCCAAATCTACAAGCAGAATTTGAACCACGAAGTTCTTAAGAAGATGATCGAGATGGAGATCAAGTCATTTGACCGTTTAAATAATGTGGTAGTGGAAATCGAGGCCTACCTCTCCAGATACTCTTCCACACCGGCCACTTCATCCCAAAAGATGAAGTCAGCTGACAAGGAACCCGTGCCCAAAGAAGTCAACATAGTTGACTTCAAGGACTTCGAGCAGCAAAAGAGCAAGGATAAAGGAGTAGCCAATACTCCTCCTTCTAAGACGGCTGAGCAGCAAGAAAGCGCCTCCCTGTGATCAAAATTGAAGAGGTTTTATTCCTTCCCGAAGGAGAAGACTCGGGTCATCTTTGAATGGGCCACCAAATATAACAAAATCACTCTCCCAGAGCCAAAGAGACTCGACGATGTCAAGAGGAAAGATGATTCTCGATTTTGCCCATATCATCAGATGCTCTGGTACACCCTCTAAGATTGCTATGTGCTCAAAGACATCATTGAAGGCATGATTAAGAAGGGATAGCTCTAGATGGGCAAACACAAGGTGGACCCGCCTCGCCCGCATGAGATGCCGGTGATAGGGGTAACCATAAATATGATTTCTCTATATCAATAATTGCCTGAGGAGGTATCGGATGCTTGTACAAAGCACACCTACGAGGCATTTGTTTTGGGCCCTATAAAGGACCAAGGAAATTGGCAGACGGTGCCGAAGAAGACAAGAAGAAAGCCTGCATCCCGCCCTACCCCGGGAGTCTGAATTCATGGTGTCACACCTCAGCTACCACCGTCAGTTGTAACCCCGGCCTGGTATGAAACCGCTCCTCAACTGGTCCTCCAAAGGTGAACTGACAACAAGAAGAAGCCGCTCCTGCTGCGAATACACATGCAAGTCAGCCCGACAGTCAAACGACTGCAGGCAATCATTGATGGGTTAGAAGACTATGAGCCACCCAAGATCCAGCCAATGCAGCTGAAGAAATATGTCCCCCGGGAGCATTTTGATTCCCTAGGTTTGGCCAAAAAGGCCAACATTGAAGTAGAAGAACCAAGGATATAGGATCAACCTCCCTAAGCACAGCCACCAGTTGTGAAGGAGAAGAAAAAGAAGTCAAACAATAAAAGGAAATGCAGCATTGTGTCATGTAATACCTTGTAGGCCTTGTTCAACATGGCCCAAAACTCTAAAGAGGAGTATGAAGAAATATGCTTCATGCCAACCGAAGCAAATCAGGCCGAAGCTTCTACTTCCCAACATGCCACTAGATCCGGGAGGAGGTGGGGACGTTTGCCCCCGGCCAATCATAATATTATATTCCGGGGTGAGCATCCCTGCCACATCCCCAAACCGGAAATCAAAGGCACAAGAATCCCGCCTCCATCGAGCCTCTACCCTGAAGATACAACTGGCAAAGTGGTCCCCTCATTCGCCGAATTTATAAATGGCCAAGTAAACGGGCCGAATCGAAAGTCGAAAGCACTTCTGCCTCGGCATTGAATGCTCCATCCCCGGTGGACAAAGATAATGAGGGCACTCCCTCTACGACTAAGCCCGTCCAGATAAAAGAACCAGCCAACCAAGAATGTCTGGATCGGGCAACCCCCGAAGATGAAGATAAACTATCTTCTTCGCCGACTCCTCCGGCATCGAAGCACGGCAAGGCCGAAGAAGTTAAGCTGGCCAATGTCAGGGCTAGCAATAGAATAATGAAGCAATTGAAGAAAATCTCAGCAAGATTTAGTGTATGGGAGATACTTTCTTTAGATGAAGAAACCAGGCAGGTTGTCATCGCAGCCTCGCAAACTCCAACACACTACGAGAGCTGCTTCGCTGAGATGCATTCAGGGAGGGCTATCACCTTCACTGAAGAGGATATGCTCCTGCCTTCAGCCAGCCATAATAGACCCTTGTATATGAGGGGAAAGTTGAATGGCCACCCAATAAACAGAATCCTGGTTGACCCTGGGGCAGCAGTAAACATACTCCCCTATTGGGTCTACCAGAAATATTATTTCAACGTACACCTGATCGAGATCAGGGACATGAAGATAGCTGGGTTTAATCAGAAGTTCAAAGTCCCAATGGGCATAGCGGAGTTCGAACTTTCGCTGGGAGACTTCACTAAGTTGCAGTTCCACGTTATCAACACTGATACTTCGTACAAAGCATATATTGCTGCGCCACCCCTGGTTGCATCAAAATTGGGTAGTGTCTTCTACTTTGCACCAGTGCATCAAGTACTCCCAGGACGGTAATGAAGAAAGAATATTTGCTGACTTACACCCCTTTGAGGTGTTTGAATGCCATCTACTGGATGCATCACTCTATGTGGAGAACCCGAAGCAGATTCCCCAGCAACCTCAAAGCAAGGGGAAGAAGATAGCAGAGGATGACGATTGGTTCCCTCCGCCTCCGTCTGGCTATGTGGCTCCGCAGGAGGTATCTCACATTTCTGAAGTCGAAGGGGTGGTTCGAGTGATCCCATCCGATATTTACCCCGAGTCGGAGATGCCGAAGCTTGAAGATTTGTCGAGGTACGTGAAGGTCCCTCCAGGGATCGTGAAGCCCCTCATAAATATAGACTGCCAGACAGTCGAATTCCTGAAGATTTTGGAGGTGCCAAATTCTGAGGGCCAACCCAAAATATTCTATATGGATAGTGAACAACTGGTGAAAGGGGATGCTAATTGCAAATTCCCCGAAGAAACTTATGACCCGGTTGGCCCAATCATGGGACTTCCGGACATATCCGACAAAGCAGTGAAGATGGCCAGGACGCAGAAGGTCCCCTTTTTCCAAGCCACCAGCCGAAACCAAATGTTCAAGAAGTTGTGGTACCCACCCAACTTGGATAAAGAACTTCTGAAGATTACCAGGCACCCAGGCTTGGGTTTCTCAATAGAAAAATTCTATGAAGTGAACGTAATATCTGTCTTGGCTCCAGTTGGCGATGATCCACCAGAAGATCTAAATACACAAGAAGCTGAGAGCTGGGAACAACTTGTGCCTCCGGCCGATGAAACCCAAGATGAAGAAGTGTTCCTCTGGAACCCACCTCCATGTAGGGATATAGGGACGATCCCATCCTCTTCTGAGGGGCCGATCCCAGGTGGTCGTGATGACGAGCTACCGCTATCTCCGCCAAACGTCAGAACAGAAGATAGCGGCTCGAGCCACGCTCCAGACTTCTCCTAATACGACCCTATTATGTTCGCTGTATGCTATGAGCGGCAGCAGGAGATCGAGATAGTGAAGGCACAGTTGGCCGAAATGACCGAATTGTTGGGCATCCACCTCCAGCAGGATAGATCCACGAACCCAGATCACTCCCCTGTAACCATAGTAGAATGGGAGAATTAATCCCTGAGCACCAACTTTAGTGCTTTCCTGCACTCAAGGAGGAAGGCGAAGGAAGTAGCCAGTCCTTCAACTAGCCTGCAGGCAGAACGAGTCCCCACTTTACGGGAGAGGATGCAGAAACCTTATTCCTTTTCGAGGAGTAAAACTCGGGGGATCTTTGAATGGGCTTGCCACTACGGCAAGGTTACTCTCCCAGAGCTCAAGAGGCCGGAGGATGCCAGAAAAAGTGATGACCCTCAATTCTGCCCCTATCATCGGGTATTGGGCCACCCTATCGAAGATTGTTATGTCTTCAAGGACATTGCTCAAGGCCTGATCGAGAAGGGCGAATTAAAGATACGGGAATACGAAGTGAACCCACTGTGCCCTCATGAAGCGGGCAGTCATGAAAGGGGAGTCCACATGATCTCGATCCACTACCGGACCCTCGAAGATGCATCAGAGGCCGAGCAAAGCAAGCCTCAAACCAAGAAACAGCCATCTGAGCGGCAAATATCAACCTCAAAAGGGGAGGCGTGTGACGTCGCTCCCCTAACAATGGGGGTCGCCTGCTCGACCAATCAAAGATGCCATGGAGCAAATGTGATTTCCCTCTTCACCCCCACGGGTGATGGCCCCATAGAAGCTGTCTATGATGATTATCAAGAAGAGCATGAAGAAACCCTACAGCTCTCTATGCCAAGGGATACCCCAAAAACCCATACAATGATGCATGAAGGGCCCAAGGCCGATGTCCCCTGCAAACGCTGAGAATTTAATGAAGCAGAGGTCGGCTGATGCGGGACGAGACCACGGACACGACAAGCTCGTGACTGTCCCTTAACGAGGGAAGCGTCGGACGTGTGCGGTTGAGAAACCGGCAATGAGCTAGGGTGATCGACTCTCTCGTGTGCCCGGATCGGGTCACGGGACGGTCTCGCACTCTCTCACAGCAGCGGTAATGAATTGATAAAGCAAGCTAGATATCCCTACACATGCTCTCTAGCAGCGGCATAAACAAATATATATGAAGTAAGCAAAATGCCAAGTAAGGGAGCGAATGCGATATCTCCACGCGCTCGGCGTGGGGACGACGGACCCGGCAGAAACTCGTACTCTCGGAACAATAATACACAAGATTACAGCAATACAAATCGCTGCCCACTCCACGCAGGGAGGTAAAGGGCTACACAATGGGGTCTGGGAGGACCGAATTCGGGTTGACGGGCGGCTTCTCACGTTGATTCGGCAGCACCCGAACACGTGACGGTGGGGCCCACGTGCTGTCCGGAGGGACCGTGCGGGACCCGATGTCACCACTGTGGTGGGGACACTTGTGGAAGTGTTCCCTGGGCTGGCGGCACTCTGGTTCGCCGGCCGGAGGCCAGGCGGCTCCGTTCGGCACCGGTCGGAATGACCGGCCATGGATCTGTCGGTTCTGCTTTCCGACGCGCGCTCCGGCGAGAACGGACGCTGCGATCAGCCCCGACATCGGAATGCAACGAAACTGGCGCCGTTGGAAAGATGCTTCGAATGGCTTCAACAAAAAGGGATTATAGAAAAATAATCAAGCATGTACTTCTAATTGGCGAATTTTGATGGTTGCTATTGTACAGTGGCTTAACTCTTAGATCTGCAGGGCTGTTCTCTGAGAACTGCCGTTGACCGCAGGGTAGATGTCCGATTAAGCTCTTGAGGTCTTCATCAAAGTTGTAGGGAATCAAGCTATAAAATGGGGACTATTTTTTATGAAGGGTTTGGAGGTGGCTGTGATTTGTTCTGATTTTTGAACTGGAAGGTGGTTGGATCTGGGAACAGACTGGCAGAACTGTAGATAGGAACTTGGACGAATTTTAGAAAATATGTGGAGGGTTGAACAAAAATCCAAAAAATTTGTGGAGAAAGGGAAAGGTATACATAATCTCCATTAAAAATGGGGACTCCTGGGAAAATCAAAAGATGGGTCGAATATGAGAAACTCAGGCGGACTGTTACAGTGGACAGATAGCAGACAGATCTGGGAAGGGGTTGAAGACTGAAAATGGGAAAATATAAAAAGAAGGAATTTGGATGTGAAATGTTTTGTGGAGAAGGGGATACAAGATAGGAACAACCTCTGAAAATTTCAGATCAAGAGGATGTCGGAGTTGAGTGTAGGAATTCTCGAAGTGGCCTTCTGTCTAGTAGGACAGAACCTAGACAGAACTTCCGACGGTGGCTCGATGGCGGCACGAACGGCGGCGGCACAGATGATTACCGGAGGTGAAGAGGGGATGATAGAAGGTATACCACTCTTGAAATGGGGTTGGAGATGAAGAAAACCAGAGGGAGAGAGAGAGAGGGTCGAAATTCTCACAAGGGGGGCTCTTGCACAATGCTTTTTTTCACTTTCATTAATTCTAGAATAATAGAAATACATGACTTATATAATAAATCAAAAAAGACCATGAATACCCTTAGATCCAGGATCTGGAGGGGCATTTAAGGGACTTCATATTTGATTCAAATAAAATAAAAAAAATGAAATTCCTAATTAATTCTAATGGGGGGACAAGGTAGGTGAGGTAGGTAGCCTACCTTTGAATTTTTAATCCACTTGTCTCCCATGTGGTCAATTGGCATTCCAACCTTCTAGATGACCACCTAGGATGGTTGACCAACCCCACATGGTCTAGGTGGACCAATGGGAAAGGGGTGAGGGCCCCCTTGCTTGGGCCTACTGGAATTTTACATATAAACCCACTAAGACTTACAATTGCGTACCCATATAACACAAGGGTATACATACAAATATGAAAGGATATAAATACAAATAAAATGCGGACGGTCTTGCCTCGATGTCCCCATCAATTCTCCCTGGGTGGGAGGAACTCGACCCCGTCGAGTAGGGGTATGGATGCTCGAGTACTCCGGCGGATCCGTCACCGTGCCAAGTAATGCGGGTATGCTCCACTCCAAGTGACCGTCACCTGCACATTCCATATATACTCGATATGCACGAACTGCTATGGGCTAAAGGTGGACACTCCTGGTGGGGCACTCTCAAAATGGGAGGAGGCGGCTCGAAGACTCACTAGGAATCACCGCTGGGTCCCTATAGGTGACTGATCTGGGTATAGATGTAGAACAGATCCCATACTCATCGAGTGAGTCCAATCGCCTCTTACTCATAAGAGAATGACAACGAGCTTACACAAGACACATGCAGACAGACATACCACACAAAGAAAAAGCACACCGACTCATCTATGACCCTAGACACACCTAATGTTAGTCCGACCCGTACATGGGTGACGGCGGACCAGGACACCCGAATGTGTGCTATGCATGCATCTGACGTAACCGGTGGTCGACATCATGCAAAAATCCTAGACCTCCTAAGGTGGGCCATGCATGCATATGGGACGTGGATGTGGGAGGGCCAAGAGTATCTCCCCTAGATGATGGTGTATCTTGTAAGGGTACAGGCTTGGTGGGCATAGACGACCCGGCCCGTGGGGAAGGGGTGTGGTAGCGGACTCCCTCGAAGAAGTGAAGTGAATATGAAGGGTCTAAGGATCCACTAGGGAATGGGTCAAAGGGATCAAAGAAGGTATGATCCCTTGTGGTGGGTTCCCACAAGTCACGGTCCCACGTGTAGAAGTTTTGAAGGTGTGGATAGTCACCTTCTTGAATTGTGACGGGTGGGACGGGGATCGTAGGTAAGAAGTATGATTCCTCCCTCGGATAAAAGGGTATGAATTCGGGCTCGTCCGGTAGCGGGAGAAGTAGAAGAACCTCCATGGTGACACAACCCACGGTGCACTCGGAGGTAATGGACCCGAAGGTCGGATGGGTGAAGCTAAGACTAGCGGGTTGGTCAAAGCCTCGGGCCAAAAGATGCGTCAACTCCCATTGTGAATCTAATCCCATGATAAGATCGTCCAACGTATCAACATGGTGACGAGATCGAAATGTGGTATGGAAGGAATTGACCGGCACTATAGGTAGGATGGGGTCCATGGATGGAAAGGGAGGTGGGACCAAGCCATCCTTGAGCCAACTAAAAAGCGGCTCGGCGATGTATAGTGTACCCGTTAAAAACACGGGTGGCTCGGGTTTTGGTGGTTCCAAATGAGGGAATTCCGACTCGAATTCGGAAATAGAGGGGGATGACATTGGAACTCTCTCGAGTGGAGAAGGCTGGGAGGTAGATGCTTGACTAAAGCTACAATCCCGAGAAAAGTGAGACTCAAATGGTTCGACCGATAGAGCGACCGTATAGGATTGCGCTAGAGAGAATGCATTGCGGATAAGACATTCCAACTGAAAGTGAAGGCGCAAACCTCTCCGGAACTGAAATGCGGCTGTGTTGCTCTCCTCTCCCAAGCCATGTTCCAACCAATACGTATGATATGCCCGAATGTACTCGGACACGGACGTATCGCCTTGGATGGGTCGACATGGGTTGGCCATCGTTGCCAAAATATGGGAATGGATCCCTAGGAATGGATATGCAAGGCCATTTTTTTTAAAAAAAGCAAAATGTGATGCTAACTAATGCACCTAGACATGACCAAAACTCGGTACGCGGCGGAGATAACCGATCCGAAGACCACTTGCGCAAGTGTGCGACCTTCCCGATAGGCGTAGCCTAACGTTCGGACAACACCTTTTGATATACCAGGTTATTGGGATGCAATGCAAAAGACACTTTTTTTTGACACCCTAGACTCAACTTGCTCTGATACCAAATTGATGCAGGACGAGACCATGGACACGATAAGCTCGTGACTGTCCCTTAACGAGGGAAGCGTCGGACGTGCGCGGTTGAGAAATCGGCAATGAGCTAGGGTGATCGGCTCTCTCGTGTGCCCGGATCGGGTCACAGGATGGTCTCGCACTCTCTCGCAGCAGTGGTAATGAATTGATAAAGCGAGCTAGATATCCCTACACATGCTCTCTAGCAGCGGCATAAACAAATATATATGAAGTAAGCAAAATGCCAAGTAAGGGAGCGAATGCGATACCTCCACGCGCTCGGCGTGGGGACGACGGACCCAACCGAAACTCGTACTCCCGGAACAATAATATACAAGATTACAGCAATACAAATCGCTGCCCACTCCACGCAGGGAGGTAAAGGGCTACACAATGGGGTCCGGGAGGACCGAATTCGGGTTGACGGGCGGCTTCTCACGTTGATTCGGCAGCACCCGAACACGTGACGGTGGGGCCCACGTGCTGTCCGGAGGGACCGTGCGGGACCCGGTGTCACCACTATGGTGGGGACACTTGTGGAAGTGTTCCCTGGGCTAGCGGCACGCTGGTTCGCCGGCCGGAGGCCAGGCGGCTCCGTTCAGCACCGGTCGGAATGACCGGCCACGGATCTGCTGGTTCTGCTTTCTGACACGCGCTCCGGTGAGAACGGACGCTGCGATCAGCCCTGACGTCGGAATGCAACAAAACTGGCGCCGTTGGAAAGATGCTTCGAAGGGCTTCAACCCAAGGGGATTACAAAAAAATAATCAAGCCTGTACTTCTGAATGGCGAATTTTGAAGGTTGCTGTTGTATAGTGGCTTAACTCTCAGATCTGCAGGGCTGTTCTCTGAGAACTACCATTGACCGCAGGGTAGATGTCCGATTCAGCTCTTGAGGTCTTCATCAAAGTTGTATGAAATCAAGCTATAAAATTGGGACTATTTTTTATGAAGTGTTTGGAGGTGGCTGTGATTTGTTCTGATTTTTGAACTGGAAGGTGGTCGGATCTGGGAACAGACTGGAAGAACTGTAGATAGAAACTTGGACGAATTTTAGAAAATATGTGGAGGGTTGAAAAAAAATAAAAAAAAAATTTGGAGAAAGGAAAAGGTATACATAATCTCCAGTAAAATTGGGGACTCCTGGGAAAATCAAAAGATAGGTCTAATATGAGAAACTCAGGCGGACTGTTACAGTGGACAGACAGCAGACAGATCTGGGAAGGGGTTGAAGACCGAAAATCGGAAAATATAAAAAGAAGGAATTTGGATGTGAATTTTTTTGTGGAGAAGGGGATACAAGAGAGGAACAAGCTCTGAAAATTTCAGATCAAGAGGATTTCGGAGTTGAGTGCAGGAATTCTCGAAGTGGCCTTCTGTCTAGTAGGATAGAACCTGGACAGAACTTCCAACGGTGGCTCGATGGCGGCACGAACGGCGGCGGCGGCGGCGGCACAGATGATTACCGGAGGTGAAGAGGGGATGATAGAAGGGATACCACTCTAGAAATGGGGTTGGAGATGAAGAAAACCAGAGGGAGAGAGAGAGAGGGTCGAAATTCTCACAAGGGGGGCTCTTGCATAATGCTTTTTTTCACTTTCATTAATTCTAGAATAATAGAAATACATGACTTATATAATAAATAAAAAAAGACCATGAATACCCTTAGATCTAGGATCTGGAGGGGCATTTAAGGGACTTCATATTTGATTCAAATAAAATAAAAAAAATGAAATTCCTAATTAATTCTAATGGGGGGACAAGGTAGGTGAGGTAGGTAGCCTACCTTTGAATTTTTAATCCACTTATCTCCCATGTGGTCAATTGGCATTCCAACCTTATAGATGGCCACCTAGGATGGTTGACCAACCCCACATGGTTTAGGTGGACCAATGGGAAAGGGGTGAGGGCCCCCTTGCTTGGGCCTACTGGAATTTTACATATAAACCCACTAAGACTTACAATTGCGTACCCATATAACACAAGGGTATACATACAAATATGAAAGGACATAAATACAAACAAAATGCGGACGGTCTTGCCTCGATGTCCCCATCATCGGCACTACTTCTAATAATGCTCCCCCGGGGCAATAAGCTGAAGAACTCCCTAGGAGTGATCTACCCGCGGGCCATCATCCAAGCCACCCGAAAATTGTATTGCCAGCGTCGACACCGATTCAAGAGCCAGGGAAAGAAGCTGGCGAAGCTCCACCGCTGAACGGGACAAGACAAGAAGACACCCATGATGTCCTCGAAATCCAAGAAGACGATGAAGGCTTCATCGATCTGCAGTCGACTCCCCTAGAAATAGAAGATGGCGGCCAGGCCACCGTCGAAGAGCTGATCGAAGTAAACCTCGGCACAGAAGAGGAGCCCAGGCCAACCTTCCTCAGTGCCCTTCTTCCCTCGGAAGAAAGAAGGTGATATATACAGCTCCTCCAAGAGTTTCGAGACTATTTTGCTTGGAACTAGAAAGAATTGCCAAGCCTCAGCCCTAAAATTGCTCAACATATATTGACCATTAACCCCAAGGCTGAATCAGTGAAGCAGTCACCCCGACGGATGAGGCCAGAATTGATAAGCTATGTGCGTAAGGAATTCGACAAGCTCAAAGACGTCGACTTCGTAGCAGAAAACCAATACACCACTTCACTGGCCAATATTGTGCCCGTCAAGAAGAAGAACGGCCAGATTCGGATATGCGTTGACTTCCGGGACCTGAATAAAGCATGTCCGAAGGATGACTTCCCAGTGCCCATCACTAAAGTCATGATTGATACCACCACTGGCCACGAAGCTCTATCCTTCATGGACGGGTCATCTGGATATAACTAGATATGGATAGCCGAACATGATAGAATTCATACGGCCTTCCGATCACCCAAAGAGATATTCCACTATAAAAGGATGCCTTTCGGCCTCAAGAATGTCGGCACCACTTACCAAAGGGCGATGACAAGAATATTTGATGAGCTGCTTTATGATAAAGTTGAATGCTACATCGACAATCTGGTCATCAGGACTAGAAAGAAAGAAAACCACTTGAATGACCTCAGGATGATATTCCAAATTAAAGGCTCTGGCAATACGAGTTGAAGATGAACCCGTTGAAGTGCACCTTCGACGTTTTCAGTGGGAAATTTCTAGGCTTCATTGTTTGATATCGGGGAATTGAAATAGACCCCTCCAAGATAAAGGCCATTCAGGAGCTGCCACCTCCAAAGAACTGAATAAAACTACGGTCTTTGCAGGGTCGATTAGCCTATATCCGCAGGTTCATCTCCAACCTGTCTGGGTGATGTCAGCCATTCCATAAGCTGATGATGAAAGACATGTCGTTCGGTTGGAAGCAAGAATGCCAAAAGGCTTTTGACCAGCTAAAGGAGTACTTGAAGTCCCCACCAATGCTAGGGGCACCAGTCAAAGGGCGGCCATTAATTCTCTACATAGCTAAAACTGAATATTCACTAGGGGCAATGCTGGCCTAGAATAAAGATGAGGGAAAGGAGCAAGCGCTTTATTACCTCAATCGAAGACTGGTTGGGACGGAAGCAAAATATACCCCGATCGAGAAAGTTTGCCTTGCCTTGGTCTTCGCAGCCAAGAAGATGAGGCATTACATGCTCTCGCATGAAATATAGTTGATATCAAGGGCCAATCCGGTCAAATATCTCTTGTCCCAACCAGCACTAAAAGGGCAACTGGGAAAATGGGCCGTCATTCTGATGGAATTTGATATCACATATATGCCTCAAAAGGCCATTAAAGGCCAGGCAATAACAGACTTCTTCGTGGCACATCCCATGCCCAAGAATTCCTATCTAATCACGGAGCTTCCGAAGATGAAACACTAGAAGTGGACCAAGTCCGTCAAGCCATATGGCTGTTATACTTTGACAGGGCATCCAGAACTGAAACATCCCAATCAGGGCATACTAGGATAAGGGCTGTAGCAGGCATCGTCCTCAAATCCCTACAAGGAGAAGTGATGCATACATCATGCTCAATCAACAAGCCGTGCATGAACAATGAAGAAAAATATGAAGCCTTGATCATTGGTCTTCAGATTGCTCTCCATATGAAGATTCGAATGCTGCAAGTGTTCGGCGACTCAATGCTGATCGTCAAATAGGCACAGGGAGAATTTGATGTCTGGAAGCCTGGATTGATCCCTTATTGCGCCAAGGCGAAGAAGCTCATGGGGAAATTATACTTCATCAAAATAGACCATGTTGGTAGAAGTCAAAATGCTCAAGCAGATGCACTGGTAAAGCTAGCCGGCTCGTTGGCAGTCCCGCCGGATGAATGCCTCAATATAACAGTGATGAACAGGCACCGGGTTCCTCGCATGATAGAGGAGCTCGGTGAAGAAGAAGAATGTGAAGCTACAACAGCAGAAGCAATCACCTCCCCTGACTGGAGAGAGCCCCTGATGAAATGGTTTAAA
Organism: Amorphophallus konjac; assembly: GCA_022559845.1. Taxonomy (NCBI): domain Eukaryota; kingdom Viridiplantae; phylum Streptophyta; class Magnoliopsida; order Alismatales; family Araceae; genus Amorphophallus; species Amorphophallus konjac. The sequence goes on from CM040124.1 coordinate 43,611,953, forward strand.
CACCAATAATTGCCCAAGCAAAGGGAAGAAAGGATTAGATTGATCAGAATGAAAGACGCCTATGAAGTCAGAAACGGAATCTTGTTCCGAATTGTGGCAGATGCCAGAAGAAAGGTCCTCCTTTGATGTATATCCATGGAGGAGGCTTGGACAGTCATGAAGGAAGTTAATGCCGGATCAGCCGACGCGCACTAAGCTGGGCCAAAAATGAAGATCGAAATCAAGAAGCTGAGATATTACTGGCCAACTATGTTCGATGACTGTTGCAAGTATGCCAAGTCATGTCATAAATGCCAGCAGCATGTTGCAATCCCAAGAAGACACCCAATACATTTGCACCCGACGGCCCCCAGTTGGCCTTTTGCTCAATGGGGCACTGATGTTGTGGGCCCACTACCCGTGTCTTCATCGGGATGCAAATACATTCTAGCAGTGATAGATTACTTCTCCCATTGGGTAGAGGTTGTGGCTCTAAGAGATGTGACAGGAGAAATCGTAGTCAGATTTGTCCGTCGAAACATTATATTCAGATTCGGCGTGCCTGATCGAATTGTCTCCGACAACAGAAGCCATTTTCGGAATCAAAAGGTCTACAGATTGGCCGACAAATTCAAGATTGATTGGAGGACATCCACCGTATAATCCGCAAGCAAACAGGTTAGCGGAAGCCTTCAACAAAACACTATGCACACTTCTTGCCAAGACGGTCAGCTCTAGCAAGAAGGATTGGGAAGACAGAATGTACAAAGCATTGTGGGCGTAGTGTACCATCTAAAAGACCCCTACAGGTTACTCACCCTTTTCACTAGTGGACAGCTCAGAAGCGGTCATCCCGATAGAGCTAGAGATACCCTCACTACGGGTTGCGACCCAGCACGAATTGGTCAAGGATGGCCAAGCCAATATAGAAAGAAGACTAGAGGAACTCTCCGATCTGGAAGGACAGTGGCTCAAGGCCCAGCAGAATATACAGATGTATCAGGCCCGTATGGCCCGCGCCTTTGACAAACTCATCAAAGGACGCGAATTCAAGAAATGAGACCTAGTCATGGTCAAGCGAAGAGAAGTCATGGCGGCCAATCCCAAAGGTAAATTGAACGAAAATTGGATAGGACCATACATGGTCCATAAAGTTTATGAAGGCGGTTATGTCATCGTCAACCACCGGGAGGAGGTTCAATTTCCACCCCTCAATGGGAAACACCTGAAGCTGTACCATGCACCGCTCCCTCAGCTCGGCGATCAAGTGAAACCAACACCCCACAATGAACAAGACTGCATCTTGGAACTCTTTACATGAACTACCTCAACTCGATGCCTAAGTCCTTCCGGGGTCTCAGCCGAAGGGATATGACCTAGACCTTTCGTCTAAGTCAGAGAAACCCAAAACCCTTGTGTCGGTGCAATCCCAGCATCGATGAACCACCTTAAGTCGACGCCTAAGGCCTTCCCGGATCTCAGCCGGGGGATTCAACCTAGACCTTTCATCTAAGTCATAGAAACCTAAAATCCTTGCATCGGTGTAATCCCAGGATCGACAAACCACCTCAACTCGGAACCTAAGGCCTTTCCAGGGTCCCGACTGAGCAATTCGACCTAGACTGTTCATCTAAGTCGGAGAAGCCCAAAATCCTTACGTCGGTGCAATCCCAGGATCAATGAACCACCTTAACTCGGTGCCCAAGGCCTTCCGGGGTTTTAGCCAATGGATTCGACCTGGACCTTTCTTCCAAGTCAGAGAAACCCGAACTCTTTCTGTCGGCATAGACCCAATGTCAATGATACTACTATATATATTTATAATCCGGTCCCACCGTGATCATCAAAAAAAAGAAAAATAAAAAAGGGAAAAAAGAGAAAAGGAAATAAGAAAAGAAAAGAAGAGAGAAACGATCCCTTAATATTTTCAACTCGGCACCTAAGGCCGTCCGGGGTCTCAGCCAAGGGGATACGACCTAGACCCTTCGTGTAAGTCGGAGAAGCCCAAAACCCTTGCGTCGGTGCAATCCCAGCATCGATGAACCACCTTAACTTGGCGCCCAAGGCCTTCCGGGGTCTCAGCTGAGGGATTCGACCTAGACCATTCATCTAAGTCGGAGAAGCCCGAAATCCATGCGTCGATGCAATCCCAGCATTAATGAACCACCTTAATTCGGCGCCTAAGGCCTTCTGGGGTCCCAGTCGAGGGATTCGACCTAGACTGCTCATCTAAGTCAGATAAACCCAAAACCATTGCGTCAGTGCGGTCCCAACATCAACGAACCACCTTAACTCGGCGCCCAAGGCCTTTTGGGGTTTTAGCCGAGGGATTTGACCTGCACCTTTTGTCCAAGTTGAAGAAAACCTGAACTCTTTATGTCGACACAATCCCAACATCGACGAACCATTTAACTCAGTGTCCATGGCCTTTCGAGGTCCTAGCCAGAGACCATGGACTAGACCTTTCGTCTAAGCCAGATGAACCAAAACCTTTGTGCCAGCATGAACCCAATGTTGGCAATACCACTTGGGTTGGCACTTGTCTCTCGGACAAGACAAATCCATCCGTCCCGCTACGATAAAAATTACAACCTAATGGCTTAGACCTTCTGTCTAAAACCTGATAAACCCAATACCCTTGCATCGGTATAAACCAATATCGACGATTTCATCTCGATTGGCACCTGACTCCCGGTCAAGACTGGTTGATCCAGTTCAGGACCGAGAGCACCCTAACGAAGCCGAAGATCCTCGTCAGACAAGAAGCAGCAACCGCAGGCCCCGCTTCCTCGTCCCTCGCTCGCGACGCCCGTGGGTGGGGGGCATTTGTTGACATTAAAAAAAAATGGTGCTGATGAAGTGGGCGTCGACATAGTAAGACCCTGCGTCGACGCACCCTAGCCCAGCATGCAAAAAAAAATGATGAAAAGGGCCCAATCAAATGGGCCAACCTCAATTGGGCCCAGCCCAATACAGAAAGGGGGGTGGCGTAAGGGGCACATGCACAAATACAAGAAAGGAGAGGGTTAAATGGAAAATAGAGGATTCTTCAAAAAAATAATGAAAAAAGAAGGTAAATCACGGCACTATATCCGCGTGTCACACCCTCTCCTCCCGTTTTTTTACTGTTCATCTCCCTCCCTCACACGATCATTCAATGCTCGAAGCCATGCCATGCGTGCTTGCGACCTTGAGCGCCCCCCTTTTTGCGTGGCTAGCGGGGAGCATGCCAACAGCGGAGGCCTCATGCCTTAAGCCCATGCTCCACCTCTCCCTCCTACAGCGGCTGCGCCACCAACAATGTCAGCAACGACATGTAGTAGCACCCCGCGAGCGACAGCAAAGCAGCAGCAGCTACGGCAACAGCTGGAGTAGCAGCAGCAGCAGCCACGTAGTAAGGCAGCAGCAACACGACATCAAGAAGAACAAAAAATTACAAAGAAGCCAGGAAGATTTCCCTCCGAAATAGGGTCTCCAGCCCCTATAAAAGGAGCACCCATGCAAATCTCGAAAGCCTCTTGGCAAATCTCGAAAGAAGCCTCCTAGAAGCCCTGAAGAGTTCTAGGAGATCCTACCAAGAAGTCTGTGGTGAGAGCTTTGAGCTAAATAAAGTGTGTGAGAGGGAGAGTGAGGAGGATTGAGAGTCAATCGCGTGAGGGTGGGTACATGTTCTGTATCTTATTTTTCTTTCTTTTCTTGTGATTTGCAAGGTTTTATCTTGCCCGGATGTAGATGCTCATGCATAAGAAATGAAGAGAATATAGGGTCTTTAGCCCAGATGTTTCACCTTTTGTGATCTAAGATTTTCCCCTCTCATGTTGCAATATATGGTTTCTATTGCTCCTCTTTACTTTCCTGAGAGATATGATGTGCTTCCCTTTGCTCTGTTTTATCTCCCTTTCCATAGTGGATATGATGAACCCCTTTCTTTAATTTCTCCAAGCCACCCATACGGCGATTTAGCTATTATCATGGTGGCCACCGGCCCAGAGCTCACTCCGACCTATGAGTGTGGCCTCGGGTTGCCAACCATCGGGAGCCCAATATATGTCTTCTTTGCTTTGCCAGGAGAGTGATTTTCTTCTCAAACCCCATTTTGGAGTTTGGACCGGTTCTATGGCCATGACTTCAAAGGGGTGAGGAACATGGGATCCAATCCCAAAACAACCGATTGTTCTCGCAAATTCCAGATTTTAGGCTCTTGATCACTCATGGACCCCGGGTGGCTTCCCTTTGAGGGGTGAACATCAATAGCCGTATACGGTGATAGCTCAAGTCCACGCTTCGACGACGAGGTCATCGCAACCCATGGGTTGAAGGGGTCCTTTGTAGGCTAGCCCTTGGGATCTCCGTGCCCAAATCGGGTTATGGGTGTTGCCGCTTCCATGCGCACCCTTTTATATCGGGGCCATCTCGGAGTTCTCTCCGTGGATGCGTACCCAATTAATCCCCACAGAACCCTGGGTGCAGGGGAGGTGCTGCTCAATTTTTATCAGAACTGTGGGCTTAACCAAATAGAACAAACTAAAACATGAACTGGACAATTGGCGTACTGCTGAAGCTGATACCTCAAACGCAAAGAGTGAGGATCAATGCTTAAAATAAAAGAAAATATTGAAGGAAATGCACTCATGCTAAATACAGAGTTGAATAGTCTGAAATGCATAGTTGTGCAGGCCGTGCTGCCACTGCGTCGACTCCAGAGGACCCTGGCATCGACCCCATCTCCTTCATTCATCATAACAGGCTATCGCTCTGCCTTGCCAAGACCATGTTGCGTCGACGTCATCCCTTCGTTCTTCAGTAGCATCTTCCTTTCTCTTCTTTAACCATCGCTATTAATCTATTTTTCACCCTTAAATGTGTTATTTGTCACCGACATGTGACATTTTTCACCCCTAAGCTCCATTTTTCATCGCTGTTAAAGCATGGGCAGAACCTTCACTGCGTCAACGCATGAAGGAGGCTGCATCGACGCAGCCTTCATGTTCTCCGCTTTGTTGCCTATTTCCCACCGCTATCAAAAGCTCCTGATTGGCCTCGTCCAGCCGCCATCGCGTCGACGCCAAGACCACTACGTCGACGCCACTCTCCCGTCCTACACGTTTTAACGTCGGCACCTCCCTTTTCTTCACCCAAACCGTCGCTATTGATCTATTTTTCACCCTAAGGTGTTATTTGTCGCTGTTATACAGCATTTGTCATCCCTAATAAGCTATTTGTCACAGCTAAAATCCACTTGTCGCGTCGGCTCGGGCAGACCCCATGCGTTGACGCAGCGCCTTACTACGATGATGCAGTGGCCTCCAGCCTCTTTTGCATTTCAAAAAGAAATCAAAAGAAGAAATCAAGAAAATAAAACAAAGAAAAGAAATTGGGGTAAATCCCATTTGAACGCCTAAGCTAAAGCTCACAAAAAATGAACTAACAAATGAGCGGCTGATGAAGGGGTTTTTGCCCACTGACGTAGGCTACGTCGACGCAGTTCTGCTCTGCGTCGTTTTAGTGCTCTACATTTGGCCCCTGTCAGGCCTCCTACGTCAACGCGTCCGTGCCTGGCGTCAACGTAGTGTTCTATGCTTGGCCCCTACTGAGGCCCTATGCATCGACGCCCTGAGAAGTCTACGTCGACGCAGCAGCCTTCGACACATTCTACATTTCAAAAGGAATAAAAGAAAAAGAAAAACGGATATTAACAAAAGAATAAACGATAAATAAGATAATAAAACAAGAACTTCAATGACATAAACCATTGAAATATTTTGATAATGCATAAAGAATAAACGAAAATAAATGAACATACAACAAAATAAAAGAAGAAATGCTAAAAGCTCTCACCTCTCTTGGACCCTATGCATAAGGATATTGATAAGGCCTCCACGGGTCATGTTTGAACCTCGAGATTATCCCATCATGGTCAAAGCTTGACCCCGCTCTTGGTCGATAGCCCGTTGTGTTTTAACCAAATTTTCATCAGGATACGATCCCGGATGTCAAATTTGCCATATTTCTGGCAGATATGTGATTCATATTTCGGGACTTTTGTCCAGATATGAATTGGTCAACTAATGACCAGCTTTGTTCAGATGTTTACCCTTTTACAGGGGCTATTTTATTGAAATTTGGAATTCTTATTCTTTCCTTTGATAAATATTGATTTAAGGCCCGAGGGTCCCTTATCTTGGTGATTAATCAGAGATTTTCCCCTCTCCAAGGGGATGTAATTAACGCTGTGACCTTTATGGCAAGGTAGGTCTTCAGTCCCGACCCGATATCCACAATCGTCTGGTTAGTCAGACGGAGTGCTCCCTAGGCTTCAAACCACTCTAGTCTCGAAGCTGGAACACATTGTCACATATGTCACTGGCACGCCCTCACACTTGATAAACTGATAAAAAATGATAAATGGATAAAAAAGATAAAATGATATCCCCCAAGATCATTTCAGTGCGTCCAACAAGTTGGCACGCCCGATGGGACTGAGATCTCCTCTCATCTCTTCGCCAGGATTAGGGGCCCAACGGCCTTTTCCAAAATTCTAACTTTCGTAACTGGAAATTATAGGAGGGATTCAATTCTGAAGAAACCGATGGATGTCACTTTCGGCCCTCACTCTCTGGCTGGTTAGAAGGCAAGGAGGTGCAATCCACGAGGTTTCCCGCATCCCTTTTGTTACGAACGATCACGCTTTAGCGGGTGTTCTTTAACCACGTTCTTCATCTCTTTTATAAGGTACGCAACGCCGTTATACTTTCCTCTTGGTCCTTTTTGCATTGTTAACCCTTGGTGGCGATCACGGTTCATCTCTTCAACTTCATCGCCCCTTTCCCCTTTGCTTATATGTCATGTTCATACTTTTATTCATCTTGTTCGGGGCAGGATTAACTATCAACACCTCTATTTTTTGGCGATCACAGTGGGACAACCAAGTGCACATCACGTTGTTTCTTCCCTTCCTGTGAGTGATGTGTGTGTGTGTTTGTTTAGATAGCATTTCCTTATGTTTCTATTGTTCTGGACGTTTTTTGGCTCTAGGAGGAGGTAGCGGTCTCACCGAGACCGCCACCCTTAGGTAGCGGTCCTTAGAGAACCGCCACCTGCAGACATTGTAGATAGCGGTCTCCACATGACCACTGCCTGCAGGTAGAGGTCACCAGGAGATCGCTACCTGCCTCTTGGCAGGCCCAGGGGCGGACTCCGGGTATGTTATTCTTCGGTCCATTTGAGCTACTTCGTTGATTCTGTCTGTGTTTCTCATAGTTCTACATTGCCGTCCATCATATTCTTTTGTGTTTCTCATGTTATTTACATCCATTTTGTGTTGTTTGCATATGTTTATTATATCTTGATTTGCTAGTTTTACGCTAGAAATTGCATGCACTCCGGTGCACATAGGATCATCCATTGCATACTTGCAGTTGCTTTCTTACCTTGGTAAGTGACCCTGTCGGCTTCATATTCCTTGTAGTCGACTAGGTGATCTTATCTGGGACTTCCATAAATCTCCGCGAGCCTTGGATTCCCACATGGACTCCAAGTCGATTGTACCTTTCCACCCCTAGGGCTTACATTTTACATCCGCGTGAGGCAGATTAACCCTAGGTCAACCCAAAGTTTGGACCCCTTCCATTTAGGATACCCATATCCTGAAGGAATTGTGGGTAATTGAAAACATTAAAAGGTCCACCAAAACTTCTAAAAAATCTCGTATCATATTAACTTGTTTAATCTTGGGTGAAATCTTTCACATTTGTATTGTTTGTGCTACTTGGGTTTATTCAAGCCCGTTCGTGGTGTTTGTGTTGCATTTTCTCATCCATCATATAAGTTTTGTTGTTTATTCATTTAGTTTTAGGCCTTTGTTGCATTCTATAGCCTGGTTCCATCATTCTAGGTCACTTTTCTGCATTGGTTTTCACGCATAGCATTTGTCTGTCAGGCGGTCCTCAGAGTTGGGTCGCGGTCATCACATGACCGCTACTTGATAGTAGAGGTCATCAAAAGATCACCTTCTTCCCAGAGGTCTTGCCCTCTCTTCATACTTCGCCCTTTCTTCCCTGGTTGTATTCCCTTGATATTCCTGTATTAAGTCTCCATCTTCTCTCATGGAGCGTTGCTTTAATTTTGTCTATCCCTCTCCTCCCCAATCATCTTACTCCCGCGTGGAATCTTTTTCCCACATGGGCCCTTCTTTCTGTGTTCTTTCTTACCCTTTTGAGGAACAAGTGAACCTTATGACCCACCTGTCATGCCTTGTTCGCCAAATGGACCCCGTTCAGGCCCAAATACTTATTGCTAATCATCTTAATGGGCCTCCTTCTCCTTCTTCTTCACATGCAGCTGGTCTAGTTCATCCTTATGCTAATGTCCCTTCCAGGTCCATGTACCCTTCTACTCCCGGGATGGGCCCTTCTTCTTCTCAGCCTGGATCCCCTTATCCGGCCCACTATCATAATCCTGGTCCACATTCACAACCCCTTGCTCAGGTTGGCCCGTATTATTCTCGATCTCTCCCTACCTAGGAGATGATTGCTCAAGCCCAACGCCAGCTTGATGAGCTTCAATGCCGAATCGATCCTAAACCTTCTTTGAGTGTCCCATTTGCATTCTAAAATCTCCATCTTCCACCTCCTTCATGAATTCCTGCATATCGCCATTATGGTGGAATCGGTGACCCCTTTGTGCACTTAAAGGAGTTTCTTTACGAGTCAGTCCAGTTTTAACATGACCAACGCTTGATGGCTTATTTATTTGGTCTATCGTTAGAGGGCTCAACTCAGGATTGGTTCTTTTCATTGCCGCAGGATCAGGTTATGAATTTTCAAGTTGTTCAAGGGAAGTTTATTCAGCAATATCAAGACTAGGTTGGGCCCAGGTATTTCGTTATGGATTTGGCCAACGAGAAGATGAAGCACGACGAGAAGTTCTCTGCCTTTGCCGACCACTGGCGTCGCCTGGCCGCGCAGGTTCCGGAGCACATTCTGGTGCATGAGCATATCAAGATGCTCATTTCTAACGCAACGCCTGAATACTATTTCATCTTGGCCCAGAATGATATCACCTTCTGGCAACAATTATATAGTCGAGCCCGCTTTGTTCGCCAACAACTCCAGAGTTCCCTTGACTCCGAGTCCCCTGAGCCCTCCACATCCTTGCACACTTCCTATCAACCTTCCACACATACCCCACCATCCACTTCTACCACCCACGCACCTTCCACGAGTCAGCCTTCCGCGGCTACATACCAATCCTCCTTGAGTCAACCTTACACTTCTACATACCAATCCTCCACAAGTCAGCCATCCACCATCCATGGTCAGCCTTCTGCCTCCGCATACCCACGTGTGTCTCCTCCTTCCGTCAAGGGAACACCAAATCCTGAGCAAGTAGATGCCGTCCACTATATACCTCCTGTTGGCATTAAAAAAATGGTGCTGATGAAGGAGGCATTGACGCAGTAAGACCCTGCGTCGATGCATCCTAGCCCAGCATGCAAAAAAAAATGATGAAAAGGGCCTAATCAAATGGGCCACCCTCAATTGGGCCCAGCCCAATACAGAAAGGGGGGTGGCACAAGGGGCACATGCATAAATACAAGAAAGGAGAGGGTTAAAAGGAAAAGAGAGGATTCTTCAAAAAAAATAATGAAAAAAGAAGGTAAATCGCGGCACTATAGCCGCGTGTCACACCCTCTCCTCCCATTTTTCTTACAGTTCATCTCCCTCCCACACACGAGCATTCAATGCTCGAAGCCATGCCATGCGCGCCTGTGACCTTGAGCGCCCCCCCTTTTTGCCTGGCCAGCAAGGAGCATGCCAGCAATGGAGGCCCCACGCCCTGCGCCCAACCTCTGCAACGTCAATAGCGGCATGTAGTAGCACCCCGCGAGCGACAGCAAAGTAGCAGTAGCCGGATTTGCAGCAGCAGTAGTCACGTAGTAAGGCAGCAGCAACACGATAGTAGGAAGAACAAAAAATGACAAAGAAGCCATGAGGATTTCCCTCCAAAATAGGGCCTCCAGCCCCTATAAAAAGAGCACCCATGCGTAGTTTGAAAGCCTCTTGGCAAACCTCGAAAGAAGCCTCCTAGAAGCCCTGAAGAGTTCTAGGAGATCCTACCAAGAAGTCTGTGGTGAGAGCTTTAAGCTAAATAAAGAGTGTGAGAGGGAGAGTGAGGAGGATTGAGAGCCAGTTGTGTGAGGGTGGGTCCCTATTCTGTATCTTCTTATTCTTTCTTTTCTTGTGATTTGCAAGGCTTTATCTTGCCCGGATGTAGATGGTCATGCATAAGAAATGAAGAGAATATAGGGTCTTTAGCCCGGATGTTTCATCTTTTGTAATCTAAGATTTTCCCCTCTCATGTTGCAATATATGGTTTCTGTTGCTCCTCTTTACTCCCCTAAGAGATATGATGTGCTTCCCTTTGCTCTGTTTTATCTCCCTTTCCATAGTGGATATGATGACCACCCCTTTCTTTAATTTCTCCAAGCCACCCATACGACGATTTAGCTATTATCACAGTGGCCACCGGCCCGGAGCTCACGCCAACCTATGAGTGTGGCCCCGGGTTGCCAACCATCGGGAGCCCAATATACGTCTTCTTTCCTTTTCCAGGAGCGTGATTTTCTTCTCAAACCCCATTTTGGAGTTTGGACCGGTTCTATGGCCATGACTCCAAAGGGGTGAGGAACATGGGATCCAATCCCAAAACAACCGATTGTTCTCGCAAATTCCTGATTTTAGGCTCTTGATCACCCATGGACCCCGGGTGGCTTCCCTTTGAGGGGTGAACATCAATAGCCGTATACGGCGATAGCTCAAGTCCACGCTTCGGCGACGAGGTCGTGGCAACCCGTGGGTTGACGGGGTCCTTTGTAGGCTAGCCCTCGGGATCTTCGTGCCCAAACCGGGTTATGGGTGTTGCCACTTCCGTGCACACCCTTTTATTTCGGGGCCATCCTGGAGTTCTCTCCATGGATGCATACCGAATTAATCCCCCCAGAAGCCTGGCTACAGGGGAGGTGCTGCCCAATTTTTCTCAGAACTGTGGACTTAACCAAAACAGAACAAACTGAAACATGAACTGGACAATTTGCATACTACTGAAGCTGATACCACAAACGCAAAGAGTGAGGAGCAATGCTTAAACTAAAAGAAAATACTTAAGTAAATGCACTCATGCTAAATATAGAGTCGAACATTCTAAAATGCATAGTTGTGTAGGCCGTGCTGCCACTGCGTCGAATCCTGAGGATCCTAGTGTCGACCCCATCGATTCCCTTCGTTCTTCATAATGGGCTGCAGCTCTGCCTTGCCAAGCTGCCATTGCATCGACGCCAAGACCATGTTGCGTCGACGCCATCCCTTTGTTCTTCAGCAACATCTTCTTTTCTTTTCTTTAACCGTCGCTATTGATCTATTTTTCACCCTTAAGGTGTTATTTGTCACCGATATGTCACATTTTTCAACCCTAAGCTCCATTTTTCATCGATGTTAAAGCATGGGCAGAACCTTCACTACGTCAACGCATGAAAGAGGCTGCGTCGATGCAGCCTTTGTGTTCTCCGCTTTGTTTCATATTTCCCACCGCTATCAAAAGCTCCCAATTGGCCACGCCCAGCCGCCATCGCGTTGATGCCAAGACCACTGCGTCGACGCCACTCTCCCGTCCTACACATTTTAACGTCGGCATCTCCCTTTTCTTCACCCAAACCGTCACTATTGATCTATTTTTCACCCTTAAGGTGTTATTTGTCGCTGTTATACAGCATTTGCCATCCCTAATAAGTTAGTTGTCATTGCTAAAATCCACTTGTCGCGCCGGCTCGGGCAGACCCCATGCGTTGACGCAGCGCCTTACTGCGTTGACGCAGTGGCCTCCAGCCTCTTTTGCATTTCAAAAAGAAATCAAAAGAAGAAATCAAGAAAATAAAACAAAGAAAAGAAATTGGGGTTAATCCCCTTTGAACTCCTAAGCTAAAGCTCACAAAAAAATGAACTAACAAATGAGCGGCTGATGAAGTGGTTCTTGCCCACTGACGTAGGCTACGTCAATGTAGCTCTGCTCTACATCGACGCAGTGCTCTACGTTCGGCCACTGTCAGGCCTCCTGCATCAACGTGTCCATGCCCAGCGTCAATACAGTGTTCTGCTCTTGGCCCCTGTTGAGGCCCTATGCGTCGACGCCCTGAGAAGCCTGCGTCGATGCAGCAGCCTTCATCACATTTTGCATTTCAAAAGGAATAAAAGAAAAAGAAGAAATGATGTTAAAAAAGAATAAACAATAAATAAGATAAGAAAATAATAACTTCAATGACATAAACCATTGATAAAATTTGATAATGCGTAAAGAATAAAAGAAAATAAATGAACATACAACAAAATAAAAGAAGAAATGCTAAAAGCTCTCACCTCTCTTGGACCCTATGCATGGGGATATTGATAAGGCCTCCACAGGTCATGATTGAACTTCAGGATCATCCCATCATGGTCAAAGCTTGACCCCGCTCTTGGCCGATAGCCCGTTGTGTTTTAACCGAATTTCCATAGGGTTCCAATCCCGGATATCAAATTTGCCATATTTATGGTAGATATGTGATTCATAATTCGAGACTTTTGTCCAGATATGAATTGGTCAACTAATGACCGACTTTGTTCAGCTGTTTATCCTTTTACAGGGGTTGTTTTATTTAAGTTTGGAATTCTTATTCCTTCCTTTGGTCAATATTGATTTAATGCTCGAGGTCCCCTTATCTTGGCGATTAATCAGAGGTTTTCCCTCTCCGAGGGGCTGTAATTAACACCGTGATCTTTATGGCACGGCGGGTCTTCAGTCCCGACCCGATACCCATAATCGTCTGGTTAATTAGACAGAGCGCACCCTGGGCTTCGGACAACTCTAGCCTCGAAGCCCGAACACATTGTCACATATGTGACTGGCACACCCTCGCACTTTATAAATTGCTAAAAAATTAATGATAAACCGATATAAAAGATAAAACATTATCCACCAAGATCATTTCAGTGCGTCCAACACCTCCCCATCCCACTTCCCATGCACCTTTGCTTAGACCCTCCACTAGTCGCCATGCACCCTTGCCTTCACAACCACCGCTTCTTTGTCATGCCCCGAGCGCAGAAGGAACCCAGGGTGCGCGACGAGTTTATATAGATCATGTCAATCAGTGTAATAAGATTTTTTTGACATAAAGGCAGAGTGCGTAAAAGACAAGGTAATATAATAACAAGACTTAAAATTTTAAAATAATACCAATATTCCGAGATGACATTAATCCAATTAACCATAATGATAATGACCCAAATTAAATCATAAGGTTACAAGCCTTAACACGTTCCGACCAACTAGACCAACATAACTGGAAGTACAAAGGTAAGGACTCAAGAAAACAAAAGATGTGATGAGATGATAGTTCGATGATCGGTGGTTCTAGCACTTTTGACTCGGTCTCATTCCCATTTGATCGGTTGTCACTATCCGAGTTACCTGAAAAATGTTGGAATAAAACTAGATGAGCAAATCGCTCAGTAAAAATTATATCTCAGTAACTAGCAATGCTTTACGTAATTACATGTTATGAGCAATGTAGGTATATCTATGCATGATGGATGAGCAAGATATCAAGAACTTTTAGAGATGAACATAGCATGATTTCAAGGTATCCATAAGGTACTATCAAGTGTTTGCACAATTCTTTTCCAGGAAAGTATGAACCAATGTTCAAGCATGTAATATCAAGTACGCGTAGAATTTGGCTATTTCAATCAAACAAGTACTCGCCCATTTCGGGCCACGCAAGTCAAGTCAAGCACGCAAGTCATGTCAAGTATTATCACGAGAGAGTGAGTGGAATGCCTTATATCCAGCAAGGCATGCACTTGGGTGCAATGCCACACCGCGATCAATATAGCTCCCATGGGCACAAGTACTTTCAGGTGCTCCTCCCCGAACCAGATCGGGCCTCATTAACGCTAGCATTGAGTCATGTATTTCTTTCGACATTCACTCTAGTTTATAACCAATGTAGAATTCAAAAGGATTTAACCATCGTAGGAACATAAAGTTGATCTCATGGAATAGAGTTCAAGAACTGATTTTCATGTAAGGATGAACTATGACTAAACCACATAATACGCACGATATATCAAAAATCTAGGTGAACTTGGCACCTCTAGGGCTACCACAGATTACATAATTGGCGCCCATTTGGCAGCCATTTATTTCAGGAATTTCACCCTTACTGAGGGGCGTTCATTCTAGGAGTACAGGGAAGAACAAACTCACATATGCCAAACAACACATTGTGAGGGCTATGCTACCATGTTTCCTTTAGAGTGACATAGCATTCAAGGGGATCAAGGGTTTTAATCATCACCGGGAGTTGTAGGGTGTAAGAGAAATGCCCGAAACGTGGGACTGTATCTGCGGACTATGATAATAGCGCCTAGAACCCGCGGTGTGGGTTAGACAGAAGCTTAAAAAATCTAGAAATCCATATTGTGGAAAATGGCACCCAGACATGTGCCATTTATTGATTAAATGGCACCTAGTCAGGTGCCCTTATTTGATGAAATGGCGCCTAGACAGGTGCCATTAATTTATGAAATGGCGTCTATCCACAGGGGCGCCCAATCCTCTGTGAGACATGAAATCTAGAATTGGCGCCCAGGTGGTGCCATTGTGAGTGTAGAAATGTGGACGGTGGCGTCACAAGTCACATGAATAAGCATATGCGCATGAGTGATAACATAATGTGCCAATCAAATGAATAACATGAATATGTGACTATGTGAACATGATGGCATGATCATACAATAAAGAAAAGGCGACAAAAGATATAGAAGAATACCATGATCGCCACCAAGGAATGACAACGCCAAAGAATGTGAAATACTATGTGCGCGTTGTGTACCTTGGAAAAAGAGGATGATCGCGCTGAATATAAAGATGCGGGAACAATGTGGATTACCTCTCCTTGCCTTCCAGCCGGCTAGAAGGTAGGGGCCTCACTTTCCATGCATTCCTGCGAAACAAAGACAAAATAAGAGGCAAAACCCATTAGAAAATGCTAAGTGTAGAAATCTACCCAAGTGCATAAAGTAGTATGAAAGACTACGGGCAAACTTACCAGGGGAGGTTTTTAACCCCTATGGAAGGGTGCAAACAATAGGTGTGCATATTGTGACGAGATTAACATGAATAAACAGATTTAATATGACATGATGAACATAGATAAACAAGATGCAAAAGTGCATGCCACAAGAAAAATTGCGTAAATAGTGCAAATTGGGTGCAAAGACTGATGCAAACAGTAGGGCAAACGAAGTCCAAATAGGGAGAAAACATGGATGACAGAAGACTTGAATGTTGTGAACAAGTAGGAACAAGAATCACGCCAAAAGGAGGTCTAGACAGAAAGTTATGACGCTGGGGATTTGGCGAAAAATACAGACAGTGCAGGAAATACAGAACAGTGCACAAAATGGACTCAAAGAACGATGAATATCTCACAGAATAAGACACCAAAAAGGGACCAAAAAGATGCTATGGAAAGGTAGGAGTATTGTGGTGAAACTAGGGCAAAAAGAAGGGTTAAAAACGGGGAAGACAACAGTGAAAAACGGGGAAGAAAACACATGGAAACAAAAGGGTGTAGAACATGACAAAAAAATGACTAAGTGTCAAAACAGAATGAAAGTGCAAAATGATGGAGAAAAATATGCATGAATAGGACGAGATAATGAGCCCATAATGGAGGAAAATGAAGAGTGTACTTCCCTTAAGAGCCTGGAGTCAAAGGGAAGGATCAAAAGTGCACCATGGCTTCACTCCGGCGACGCAAACGTGCCCCCCGTCGCAAGAAATCTGGGTTTCAAAAATTACAGAACAAAGTGGTGAAACTTAAAAAGTTGGGGCTTGAAAGAGGGAGAAAAGATGAGACAAATAAGGCGAATATATAATCAAAACGAATCTAATACTCCCCTCTTCAAGATGGAGTCAAAGGTGGACGAAAAGGATGAAGTATAACTCCGCCCCGGCTTAAAGAACATGCCCCCATCGTAGAGTTGCAGTAGGAAAACCAGAAAATGTGATGATTTGCAAGAAGTAGGGGTGAAGTTAAGAGGGCAAACGATGATGAAATCGAGTAAATAAAGAACCAAAACGAAGCTTATACTTCCCTTAATAGCCTGGGGTCAGAGTTGTAAGACGACGATCCCGTATGGCTTCGCCCCAGGTCCATGAAGAGCCCTCCCCCCCCGAACTGCGAACTAGGCAGAATTTATAGAAAAATGTTGAAAACCCTAACTTTCTCCCACGATTCCCAAGGATAGAGACCACCATATCTCAAGATCTATGGATCAATCTCGAGATAATAGATAGGATAAGAGCTAGGAACAAATGGGACTCTTTTTGGTGAAAGGATTTGGAAGATATTAGTGCCGCAAGAAGGGCCCGGAGCCTAATTTGGAAGAATTTGTTGCACGAAAATACATAAAACCTGATATTGTGGCCAAGATTCCAGGAGGTATAGCCCATGAAAATTCATGTTGTGTATACCAAACTCAAGATAATACAAAGTGCAAGAGATAGGAACAAATGGGGGTCGATTCTGAGTTGGGTTCTAGAAGTTACAGCCACCACAAGATAGGCCCATCGGGCAGGTTTCTGGAGATAGAGCCTGGAGAGGGGAAATCTCACCGCCTATAATGAGAGGCCGAACAAGGTCCATCCCTGACCGAACGAGGCCCAACTCCTCAAAGTGGCAGCCCCCGAGCCCACTTACTATAAAGCCCAAAAACTCACTCGGAACAAGCGCATCCTAGGCGGTCGTTGGGTTGGGAAGTCCGAGTATCAGTCGATCGAGAAAGCTCCCCCGGAGCCCTCTATTATTTACCCCGACCCAGCACTTATCGCTCTGGAGACCTCTCCTGAACAAGTGCTGTTTGCTCGGGCTCGCTGATGGAAGATTATTGATTCGGCCATTGTGAATCCCTTAATAGCAGGAAGCTCAATAGGATAGGGGAAACCAAGAGTCCACGCGCCGTAAGGAGCCCGCATGAAGGACGTAACCCCCCTGGAACCCCTTCACTTATGAGAATCAATTCACACAACAGGCCACTATTTAAACAGGACATGCCCCACTGCGACAAGGTAAGCCTAAGCCAGGCAAGAGCCAATAACCTTGAGCAGGAACCACTTCACCTTTTGGTGGAGAGGGATCTCGCGCTCCCACTTTCCTCCCAACTCTCCTCTTCGCACCTGTGCTCTACTACCTGTGCTGACTTAAGCATCGGAGGGTCTTCCCCGGTGATCTATCCCTGGGTACCTTTGACTATTTTCCCTTCTTGCAGTTCATATTTCAAGGGTATGTGGTCATCCCATCCCCCGCTCAGGAGCAGCGCAAGATTGCCCCTCTTCATCTGGCGCCGTCTGTGGGAAATGCACAAACAGCCATCATGGTGCAAAGAAGTTCTGGCAAGAGGATTGCCGGTGACCTGGGAAAAGCCCTGGTGATGGAGGAAGGTGCACCTTCCCTCCCCACGGAGCATTCCCCGTCCTGCAGCCAAGCCAATGAGCTACCTCCATCAGTGGCGGGGGAACATCTTCCTGGCGGGAGCACCGATGCCCTCCAAACCCTCAATGCAAAACTGGACGTCCTCGTGGATCTCATGAGGGCCCAGGCGGCCATGAAGGAGAAGTCGCAGATCCCTCGGAAGAGCCCCCCATGTGGAGATGTCTCCCAGCAAACTGCTGGAGGCCCTTTCACCCTCCAGGGGCAGCGACTCATTCGCAATCCATCAGGAGGACCATCGCACACCCCTCCCTCAGAGCAAGAAGCCTCCTCAACCCCGAGGAAGGAGAAGACCAGAGCATGTCGACTGTTTCCAGACGTCGATGCCCCTGGGGAGCATCGGGGTAGCATGCAAATGCGCGCCCCCAGCCCCTCGGGATAGTGACAACCAGAACTATCTCTCCGGCTGCGAGACTTCCAGAGGCGTTTCGCAGAGCAAGAGCACGCACTCCGCGCCTTGCAGAAGACCTCTCCTGTGGAGGATGAGGAGCGATCCCCATTCTCTAACTACATCCTGAAGGCAGAGATATCTCCCAGAATCTCACTTCCAACCTTCAAGTCGTACGATGGCCAGGGAGACCCGGCTGACCATTACGACAGCTTCGACGCCCTGATGACCTTGCATGGGGCGTTCGACATGATCAAGTGCCGAGCGTTCGCGACCACTCTGCTTCAGGGCGCTCAGGCTTGGTTCAGAGCCCTCGCCCCTGGCAGCAGCCACAACTTCAAGCAATTTGGGTGAATATTCAAGGAAAGCTTCGCCGGCAATGGTCCACCCCGGTCGATAGCGGGACTACTGCCCATCAAGCAGGAACAGGGGGAGAAATTGCGAGCTTATATTAACCGATTCAAATCAGAAGCCTTGTGCATCCCCTGCCTGGACGTGGCCTCTGCCATCACCGCGTTGACCGGGGGTACCCGTGACGAAAACCTGTGGCGCGAGCTAGTGCTTCATCCCCCAACCTCCCTTCCCGAGCTACTGACCTTGGCCCTGCGCCACGCCGAGTGCGAGGAAGTCCTCAGCGCCTGCCGAGGCACAACCCGCTCGGGTCGGGAGGGGGACAAGAAGAGACTGTCCGAGCAAGGGATGAGTCAAGGAACAAGGTGAAACCAGGACGGAGACCGAAAAGAGCCATCCAAAAAGTACGAGCGGTATACCCCACTTACCGCCCCCATCTATGAGATCTATGAAGACATCAAAGGCTCGGGTCTCCCCAACCAACCCGAGCCTATGAAGACCAAGCACTGCAATCGTCGCAAGCATTGGCTGTTCTATAGCGACCATGGGCATCACACCAGTGATTGCCATCAACTCCAAGATGAGATCAAGCACCTCATCCACCAGGGACACCTATCCTGATACGTGTCCGGGCCGAAGAAAGACCGAGGCGCCCCTGAAGAAATCGACAATGCCCCCCGCAGAGTCCACATCAACGTCATCGTAGGCGGCATGGCATCAGGCGAGGATAGCAGTCAAGGAAGAAAGCGTCATGCCAAGCGGGCGAGCCGAGCCTCGATCGAGGCACCCACGGCCCCGCAGGCTAGCGAATCGCAGGCCCTGGTATTCTCTGACCAGGACCTGGAAGGGTTAACCACCCCGCACGACGATGCTCTCATTGTATCGGCTACAATAAACCAATGTAACGTAGACAGGATCTTAGTTGACAATGGTAGTGCCCCTGATGTATTATCCTATGAATGTTTCCTCAAGATGAGAGAGAATACATCTAAACTCTGCCCGATCCGAAGCCCCCTCTGTGGGTTCAACGGTCATGCTACTTATCCTGAGGGAGCACTAAGCCTGCCAGTTACTATCGGCACCCCTCCCAAAATCGTTACGGTTATGGTAGACTCCATCGTGATTAAGGGGATGTCGGCATACAACGCCATCTTCGACCGAGGCATTCTCAATCGAATGAATGCGGCGCCCTCCACCTTTCACTAAAAGATGAAGTTCCCAACCAAGTATGGCGTGGGGGAAGTTCGAGGTAACCAGGCATTGGCTAGATAGTGCTATATAGTCTCGGTTTACGCCACTTGGCCGGAAAGGAAAAATAAAGGAGTAATGGGAGCCGAAGAGGGACCCGCAACATCTGAGCCTGGCGGTGAGTTGCTAACGGTCTTCCTTAACGGTGATCCGACTCTAGGAGTAAAGATTGGAGCCGAGCTACCACTTGAGGAACAGGAAAAGTATAAAGATTTCCTTACGCAGTACATCCAAGTCTTCGCGTGGCTTGATGAGCACCTTCCTGGGATACCGGGAGATGTGGTGATGCACAAGCTCAACCTCGACTCAACGGCGAGGCCAGTACAGCAGCGCAGGAGAAAGTACGCCCCAGAGAAGCAAGTGGTCATCAAAGAGCAAGTCATCAAGGGACAGAAGATTGACCTCTTTCGTCTGATTCTGTACCCCACATGGCTCGCCAACGTCATCCTGGTACCAAAAGCTTCTGGGAAATGACGAATGTGCGTGGACTTCACCGATCTCAACCAGGCTACCCCAAAGGACTGCTACCCGCTGCCGAGCATCGATCAACTAGTTGATTCAACCTCTGGCAATGAGCTGCTCAGCTTCCTGGACGCCTACTCCGGCTACCATCGGATCAGGATGGACTCGGAGGACATCGAGAAGACCACCTTCATCACCGACTTTGGCGTACACTGTTACACCCGAATGCCGTTCGGGTTAAAGAACACCGAAGCAACATATCAGAGATTGATCAACCACATTTTTGAAGGACAACTCGGTCGGTACGTCAAGGCCTATATTGATGACTGATGGGAATCGACGACGAGCATGTACATTTTATTTTGCATTTATGTCCTTTAGTTTATTTTTATATCCATGGGAATGTATATGCGCAATTGTAGGGCTTTGTAAGCCAATGCATCATTCCCTTGGATTGTGTGGGTTTCTATGTAATTTGCCAGTAGGTCCAGCAAGGGGGCCCCCAACCCTTTCCCATTGGTCCATGTCACCCATGTGGGGCTGGTCAACCATCATAGGTGGCCATCTAGAAGGGTTGAATGTCAAATGCCACATGGGTAGACAAGTGGTTAAATTTTTCCAAGGTAAGCTACCTACCCATTCAACCCTTTCACCTAGTCAAGGGGGCGCCCCCTTCCACTTGGATTAGTTTATTTTTTTTTGTGTGTTGCTCACATTTAATCTAGGTCATCCCTTCCCCATCCCTAGATCCAATGGTGGACATTGGATTTGATGTGTAGCATATAAAAGCTTGTAATTTCCATTTGTTAGAATTAATGAAAGAAAAATTCCATTTTGAGCCAAGAACTTGGTGCGCTCCCTTCCTCCTCTCCTCTGGTTTCTTCATCCCCAACCCCAATTCCAGAGTGGATCTACCTTCTATCCCCTCCCCTCTACCTTCTGGTTCATCTCCGGTGATCGCCGCCGCCACCGTCGTACCGTCGTCGCTCCACCGCCATCATCTTCGGTATTCTGTCCATCCAGGATTGAAGCATCTTTCCCGAATTTCTGCTCCCACCTCCCACCTCCTCTGGAGCTAAAATTTTTAGGAGTGGTTCCCCTCTCGAACCCCTATCTTTACAAAAAACCTCAAGTCAAAATTCCTTCATTTGGTATTTTTCAATTTTCATTCCCCTTCTATTCCCAAAGCTGCCAGGTTTCTATCTACAGTGACATCAATCCTGAGTTTTCCATATCTGAACCACCTTATGATTTTTGCAAGAGCTCCTAATTTTATTAGAAGTTCTGTCCACCTCCTTCTATCACCACGAATTTTATTTATTTTTGGTTTGCCCTCTACATATTTCCTAAAATTCATCCAAGTTCCCAAATCTGTTCTGTCTGCTTCAGTCCAGATCCGACCCACCGCTAGTATAAAATTTCTAAAAAAATCAATTCTCCACAAAACTTTTCACAAAAAATAGCCCCGGTTTCCTCTCTTGAATACCTACAACTTTTCGGAATAACCCAACTTCAGATTCGGAGGTCTACCTATTAGTCAACGCCAACTCTCTGGAAAGTTCCCTACTGATCTGAGATTTCGGCCACTGTACAACATCAGCTTGGAAATTCGGTCAAGGCCAGATCTGGAGCACTCCATTTTTTCTCTCTGGTCCTAAATCGAAGTATTTCGAGTTAGATTTCCAACGGCACTAGTTTTATGTCGATCCGACGTTGGGGATGATCGTAGCGTTTGTTCTCGCCAGAGCGCGCGCCTGAAAACAGAAGTTACAGATCCGTGGGAAGTTTTTCCGACGGGTGCCGAACGGAGCCGCCCGGCCTCCGGTTGACGTTCCAGTGTGCCGCCATCCCAGGGAGCGCTTCCCCAAGCGTCCCCACTACAGCGGTGCCACCGGGTCCCACACGCCCCCTCCGACCAGTACGTGGGCCCCATAATCATGAGTTCGGGTACTGCCGAAGCTACGCGAGAAGCCGCCCATCAACCCGAAATCGGTCCTCCCAGACCCACTTGTGTAGCCCTTTACCTCCCTGCGTGGAGTGGATAGTAGTTATTTGATGTAACAATTGTGTATTAATTGTCCTGGGAGTACGAGTTCGGCCGGGTCCGTCTTCCCCACGTCGAGAGCGTGGAGGTATCGTGTTCGCTCCTACGCTTGGTATTTTACTTTATTTCATATATGCTTGTTTATGCTGCTGCTAGAGAGCATCATAGGGTAATTAGCACGCTTTATATTTATATCACCGCTGCTGCGAGAGAGAGCGTTACCGTCCCGTGACCCGATCCGGGCACAAGAGAGAGCCGACCACCCTAGCTCACTGCCGGTTTCTCAACCGCGCACGTCCGACGCTTCCCTCGCTAAGGGACAATCGCGAGCTTGTCATGTCCGTGGTCCGTCCCGCATCAATTTGGTATCAGAGCGAGTTTGAGTCTAGGGTGTCAAAAAAAAGTGTCATTTACATCTAGCCATTAGTCATTGTCTAAGTCGTGTTTAAGGTCATCATTGTTTTAAAAAAAAGTGTGTCTTTTTGCATTGCATCCCAATAACCCAGTATATCAAAAGGTGTTGTCCGAACGTTAGGCTATGCCTATCGGGAAGGTCGCACCCTTGCGCGAGTGATCCTCGGATCAATTAACTCTGCCACGTGCCGAGTTTTGGTTAAGTCTAGGCGCATCGTTTTGCATTAGTGTGTTTGCTTTAGTCGATATCTCCTAGTCCGTGTGTTTACATGCCCACTCGTAGGGGTACTCAGTACTCACCCCCACCACCACCTATGGCGGATCCCCGAGCCACTAGTCTCGATGCGTCAACTATGGTCGAAATGTTACAAAATCTTATGGGACAAGTGCAAGGATTGCATACATGTCTCGATGGGTTAGATACACAAATGGGTGATTTAAGTACCCGAGTGGATAGGATGGAAGGAATGAGTACACGAGTGAATGGCCTAGGCACTCGCCTAAAGAGAAGATGAAAGTCGTAGAGGATAGGGCCGCTGGGTCGAACCAGTCCGTTCAGGGATTGGTCGGGAGAGTTGCCACACTAGAGAGAGGTCCAGCCGAGACACATCCGATTGCCCCCGTCCAGGTGCCCATCCCACCTACACAAGGTCAACCGGAGCCGGTTCAACAACCCGTGACTCCAAGGGTTCAAGGGGTAGCTGTTAGGAAGCACGAAGTCCCCGAGGTGCATGACTATGAGTCTGATAATGAGCATCGGGGACATGGTCAGGATCGTCGCCCTACACGGCGTACCCACGACCAAGATATGGATGAACGGGACCTTAGGACCGTTCAGGCAGACCCTCCCACCTTTGACGGGTCCTTAGACCCAAAGGTCTATCTTGATTGGGAGGCTGGCATGGATCGATATTTTGAGTGGTTCGAGATGTCGGATCAACAGAAGGTCAAGTACGCCAGGATGAAACTTTTAGGCCAAGCACAAATATATTGGAGGAACATGGAGAATCTATTGTTTCATCATCATGAACCCCCAACCGATACTTGGACCGAGATGAGGGAGAAGCTTAGGAAGAAGTACCTCCCTACCTCCTATCGTCAGCGTCTTATAGAGAGGTGGCAAAGCCTCACCCAAGGAGACCGGTCCGTCTCTGATTACATCGCCGAATTTGATGAATACTACTTGTGATGTGATGCCACAGAGGAAGATTCCCTTACCGTCTCTCGGTTTCGGCGTGGTCTATGCCCGCACCTACGGTATGAGCTTCTCCGCCGCAAGATGGACAAGTTGGAGGATGCATATCAAGTTGCTCTCGAGATGGAGCAATTCGAGGGAGAGTTCGAGTCTATTCCACGGTGGAGCCCCGCTCCTCCCCATAGTGATTCCCGTGGCTCCTTAGGTTCATACCCGAGGGGATCCATGGCTCGTCCTCAGGAGCCCGCCCGTCAGGAGCACTTCGCTATTAGACCTCGACCTCCCCCACCACGGGATCTACGTCCACCCCAACCACCGGCACCCGTTGCCCGTCCCCCGGCACCCATAGCCCGTCCCCTGGCCCCGACACTTCCTCCACTGTTGCCCACAGCTCCTACACCTCCACCCTTTTTGCCTATACCTCCTACCCGACGGGAGGATAAGGGTAAAGGCCCTTTCACCGGAGAGAGCAGTAGGACACGAGTGCAGTGTTTCCACTATCACGGGTTTGGCCACATTGCCAGTGAATGTCCCGCTCGCGCCACCCTAGCCCTTGGAGAAACCTTGCCTCCTGAGCTTGTGTGTGTCAGTTACGAGGCCGACCCGGCACTAGCCGAGGAGTACTATGCCTTGGGGGAAGAGCTGGAGGACTCTCCCGCAGTTCAGGATGCATCCACTTAGTGGGATTGATGTTACCACCTTAGTCTAGGGTCCTGCATGAGTCAGTCTGTTTCTTTGTGTGGTGTGTTTTGAGTCGATTGTTTGTGTGGTTTGCATACGTGTGTTAGTACTTGGTGAGTCTGCATGTGTCTTGTACAAGCTCGTTGATGGTCTCTTATGAGTGAGAGGTGAGTGGACTCGCTCGATGAGTATGGGATCGGCTCTATATCTACACCCGGATCTAGTCACGTCCAGGGACTCAGCGGTGATTCCTAGTGAGTCTTCAAGCCGCCACCTCCCCTTTTGAGAGTGCCCCATTCGGAGTGTCCACCTCTAGCCCATAGCAGCTTGTGCATATCAAGTATATATGGAATGAGCAGGTGATGGTCACTTGGAGTGGCGCATACCCACGTTACTTGGCACGGTGACGGATCCGCCGGAGTACCCGAGCAGCCGCATCGCTTACTCGACGGAGTCGAGTTCCTCCCACCAGGGCGGAGTTGATGGGAATAGACGCCGAGCATGTACATTTTATTTTGTATTTATATCCTTTAGTTTATTTTTATATCCATGGGAAAGTATATGCGCAATTGTAAGGCTTTGTAAGCCAATGCGTCATTCCCTTGGATTGTGTGGGTTTCTATGTAATTTGCCAGCAGGTCCAGCAAGGGGGCTCCCAACCCTTTCCCATTGGTCTATGTCACCCATGTGGAGCTGGTCAACCATCCTAGGTGGCCATCTAGAAGGGTTGAATGTCAAATGCCACATGGGTAGACAAGTGGTTAAATTTTTCCAAGGTAGGCTACCTACCCATTCAACCCTTTCACCTAGTCAAGGGGGCGCCCCCTTCCACTTGGATTAGTTTATTTTTTTTTGTCTGTTGCTCACATTTAATCTAGGCCATCCCTTCCCCATCCTTAGATCCAATGGTGGAGATTGGATTTGATGTGTAGCATATAAAAGCTTGTAATTTTCATTTGTTAGAATTAATGAAAGAAAAATTCCATTTGGAGCCAAGAGCTTGGTGCGCCCCCTTCCTCCTCTCCTCTGGTTTCTTCATCCCCAACCCCAATTCTAGAGTGGATCTACCTTCTGGTTCATCTCCGGTGATCGCCGCCGCCGCCGCCGCCGTCGTGCCGCCGTCGTGCCACCGCCATCATCTTCGGTATTCTGTCCATCCAGGACAGAAGCATCTTCCCCGAATTTATGCTCCCACCTCCTACCTCCTCTGGAGCTAACATTTTTAGGATTGGTTCCCCTCTCAAACTCCTATCTTTACAAAAACATTCAAGTCAAAATTCCTTCATTTGGTATTTTTCAATTTTCGTTCCCCTTCTATTCCCAGAGCTGTCAGGTTTCTGTCTACAGTGATAGCAACCCTGAGTTTTCCATATCCGAACCACTTTATGATTTTTACATGAGCTCCCAATTTTATTGGAAGTTCTGTCCCCCTCCCTCTATCACCATAAATTTTATTTATTTTTATTTTTCCTTCTACATATTTTCTAAAATTCGTCCAAGTTCCCAAATCTGTTCTGTCTGCTTCAGTCCAGATCCGACCCACCGCCAGTATAAAATTTCTAGAAACTTCAATTCTCCACAAACCTTTTCACGAAAAATATCCCTGGTTTCCTCTCTTGAATCCGTACAACTTTACTGAAGAACCCAACTTTAGATTCGGAGTTCTACCTATCAGTCAACACCAACTATCTGGAAAGTTCCCTACTGATCTGAGATTTCGGCCACTGTACAACATCAGCTTGGAAATTCGGTCAAGGCCAGATCTGGAGCACTCCATTTTTTCTCTCTGATCCTAAATCGAAGTATTTTAAGTTAGCTTTCCAACGGCACTAGTTTCGTGTCGATCCAACTTCGGGGCTGATCGCAGCGTCCGTTCTCGCCGGACCGCGCGCCTGAAAACAAAAGTTGCAGATCTGTGGGAAGTTTTTCCGACGGGTGTCGAACGGAGCCGCCCGGCCTCCGGTCGATGTTCCAGCATGCCGCCATCCCAAGGAGTGCTTCCCAAAGCATCCCCACTATAGCGGTGCCACTGGGTCCCACGCAGCCCCTCCGACCAGTACATGGGCCCCACAGTCACGAGTTCGGGTGCTACCGAAGCTACGCGAGAAGCCGCCCGTCAACCCGAAATCGGTCCTCCCGGACCCACTTGTGTAGCCCTTTACCTCCCTGCGTGGAGTGGGCAGTAGTTATTTGCTGTAACAATTGTGTATTAATTGTCCAGGGAGTACGAGTTCGGCCGGGTCTGTCTTCCCCACGCCGAGAGCGTGGAGGTATCGTGTTCGCTCCTACACTTGGCATTTTGCTTTATTTCATATATGCTTGTTTATGCTGCTGCTAGAGAGTATGATAGGGTAATTAGCTCACTTTATATTTATATCACCGCTGCTGCGAGAGAGAGCGTTACGGTCCCGTGACCCGATCCGGGCACAAGAGAGAGCTGACCACCCTAGCTCACTGTCGGTTTCTCAACCGCGCACGTCCGACGCTTCCCTCACTAAGGGACAATCGCAAGCTTGTCGTGTCCGTGGTCCATCCCGCATCAATGACATGCTCGTCAAAACATCGAAGGCCAAAGACCACCTCGCCGACTTAGCCGAGACCTTCGACACTCTCCTGAAGCAGAACATGAAGCTTAACCCCACCAAGTGCACCTTCGGAGTCAAATCCGGGAAGTTCCTAGGCTTCCTGGTAACTTAGCGTGGGATCGAGGCCAACCCTGACAAGGTTCAGGCCATCCTAAACATGCGGCCACCCACCTGCATCAAGGACCAGCGCCTTATGGGGCGCATTGTTGCACTCAACCGTTTCCTGTCTCGAGTGGCCGAACGATGCCTACCCTTCTTCAAACTATTGAGGGGGCCCAAAATGGCATCTGCTACATTCGCCTGGGATGAGGAATGCCAGAAAGCATTCGTCGAACTCAAGGAATTCTTGGCCTCACCCCCGGTGTTGTCCAAGCCAGTCCTAGGTGAAGCTCTACACCTCTATCTCTCGGTGACCCCTTCTACAGTAAGCTCGGTCCTAGTCAGGAATGATGCGGGGGTCGAGAGACCGGTGTACTATACTAGCAAGGTGCTTAACGAGGCCGAAAAAAGGTACCCTGCAATCGAGAAACTTGTTCTAGCGTTGGTTACCTCGACCAAGCACCTCCGACCCTACTTCCAAGGGCACTCCATCGTCGTATTGATCGGCAAACCCCTAGAGAAGATTTTCTTTCACCCTGAAGTCTAAGGACGCCTCGCCAAATGGGCCATCATGCTAGGGGCCTATGATATCTCGTATCGACCCCGCTCGGCCATCAAAGGACAGGCTCTCGCGGACTTCATCGCTGAAAGCACGGTCTCGATTGAAGAAGCACTTCCACCTGCACCCGGGCCTACCTGGGATCTGTTCATCGATGGATCCTCCAACTCGACCAGAAGTGGCGCCTGTATTCTCCTCAAGTCCCCCGAAGGAGTGGAACTGCGGTACGCCCTGAAGTTCAACTTCCAGGCATCCAACAACTCCTCCGAGTATGAAGCTGTTATCTTGGGAGCCAGGATGGCTCGACGACTGGGGGCCGAACAAGTAAGGATCCACACCGATTCCCAACTGGTCACTAGCCAAATCAACGGTGATTATGAAGCTCGGGAAGGATAAATGGTCAAGTACCTCCAGGCGGTCAAGAGGATGGCCCAACTCTTCGAGAGCTTCGAGGTAGTCCGAATAGCTCGAGAGTAAAACTCTCGAGCGGACATCCTCTCTCGACTGGCCTCCTTGCCCGACCCCACAAGCACACGATCGGTCTTCCTTGAATAGCTCGGGTAATCAAGCATCGAGTCCGAGCTTATGACCGTTGACCCGGCACCCTCAAGCGACTGGCGGACCCCCAACATATCATCGCTCCGAGATTCTCACGAGCCCACCGATCCCCGGGAGGCTCAGAAACTCAAATACCAAGATCGGCGTTTCATCATGCTGGATGGTGCCTTGTACCGAAGATCTTTCTCTGGCCCTCTCCTCAAGTGCATCAGCACCGATGAAGCCAGCCGAGTAATTTAAGAAGTGCACGAAGGCATCTGCGGAGCGCACCAAGGAGGAAGATCGCTCGCCAGAATATTGCTTCGACAGGGTTACTGGTGGCCCACACTCCAGCACGGCTACTCGACCTACGTGCAGAAGTGCGATCGATGTCAGCGCTTCGACCATCTGATTCACCAGCCCGCAGCAGAGCTCGTTGCCCTTGCCGAGCCGTACGCCTTCGCTCGATGGGGAATCGACATCTTGGGACCATTCCCCATGGCTCAAGCTTAGAAGAAGTTTGTCATCGTCGCCATCGACTATTTCACCAAGTGGATTGAGGCCGAAGCCACTACCAGGATCACTGAGTCAGTCGTATGGAGTTTTGTTTGGAAGTCGATCATCTGTCGCTATGGTGTCCCCCGAGTGATCGTGAGCAACAACGGTCGACAATTTGATTCTCATTACTTAAGAGACAGATGCGTCGACCTGAATATTCGCAATCACTTCACTTCGGTAGCCCACCCTTAGGCTAACAGACTGGTCGAGAATGCCAATAAGACTATCTTAAAAGGCATCAAAACCAGGCTCGGCAAGGCCAAGGGAAGCTAGCTCGAGGAACTACCGAGTGTTCTATGCTCGCACCGAACTACTCCGAGAACGGCCACCGGTGAAACACCTTTTCAACTGGTATATGGCACGGAAGGCGTGATTTCATTGGAGGTCGACAATCCCTCTCTCTGAGTCATCCACTTTGAACCCGAGGTAAACGAGCAGAAATTACGAGAGAACCTCGACTTGGCAGACGAGATCCGAGAGATTGCAAACATCTGAGCAACGGAATACCAACGGCGCATCACTCGATACTACAACTCCAGAGTCCGAGACAGACACTTTCAGCAAAGAGACTTCGTCCTCAGAAAGGCCGAAGCATCTCGACCACTAGAGGTGGCGGGGAAGCTGGCCCCTACCTGGGAGGGACCCTACCGAGTGGTCGAGATGCTCGGGAAAGGAGCATACCGACTGTCCACCGTGGAAGGAACACCCATCCCTCGGACGTGGAACGCAACAAATCTTTGCAAGTTCTACTTTTGAACATTTGGCTAGCATACACATGTAAGCAAAAAATAATAATCGCCATTCTTCTCTTCTTATTAAACTTTGATGTACATCAAGAAGGACGTAGCCAATATAGTATACATGTACAAAAAATTACATCCCCTGGTACTATAACGCGAGCAGAACGCTCGGCCGACCCAATAGGCGTTCCCACGTCTAGCCACTGACTCTGCCTCGTGCAGAAACTGGCTCGGATAAAGGATCGTCGGCCTTGTTGGTTTGAGAAAGCTCGGAGGAAACAATGAGAAGAAGAGAGGAAGGAATACAAGTGAAGGCCTTCTCTCTGCCAACTCTTTGGAAGGCTGAGAGTGCAGGCACCCTCCAAAGAGTGAAAGGGGAGGGAGAAAAAAATGGCAGAGATGGACGAGGAGGCAGGGGAAGACCCGGAAAGTAGGGAGCTTAATTGGCCCCTCCTCCCCTCAGAATGGCATTGGCAGGTCAAGAAAAGGAGGGCGGTACGACGAACCGTCTTCCCGAGTGACCTCCAACTGACAAACCCTCTTCCAGAGTGAAACAACAAGAGCTTCCCTCCTACCGCCATCTACATCATCATCTTCTGGAACATCTTCCATACCTCACCAAGACTAACAGCACAACGCTTCGCGGAAGGGAAAGAAGAAACTGACAGGGAAGGCCTTAAGCGACGAAAGGAAAAGGAGATGCCCCTCGGACCTTTTATAGGCCGAAGGGGGAGCTGATCACCTTAAATGACTCTCCCCTTTACAAAACACTCTAAAAAGACTTTCCCTGAGATGGTTACCTCAATTCCCTACACCCCCCCTCTAGCGGGATACGCGAAGCGACAAGTCATTAAGGGCGGTATGGAAAAGCGAAAAGGTGCCAGCGCCATGTCAGTTATTTGACAGATCGGCACGCGCAAGATCTGTAGAAAAATCAGCACCTTCTTCAACAACTGCAGATATGATAGTCAAATCACACCAAAAGCGGTAAGAAACAGTCAATTCAGTACTTAATACTGCCGCTATTATAGTTTCCAAAAAAAGCCGCACCCGGCTACATATGGAAAAGAAAGAAAAAAGAGAACAGCTATTACATCAGGCCTCAGGCCCATCTCCAAGCTCGGTAGACAAGGCTTCCTCGACACCAGACGATCT
This sequence comes from Amorphophallus konjac, assembly GCA_022559845.1. NCBI lineage: Eukaryota > Viridiplantae > Streptophyta > Magnoliopsida > Alismatales > Araceae > Amorphophallus > Amorphophallus konjac. The sequence continues at coordinate 43,642,538 of CM040124.1, forward strand.
GCCCCCAGCGTTCTTGACGACGGCCGGCCCAGACACTGACCCCACTTGTGTGGGAACTGTCTCGGCCGTGTGCCCTCCTGAGGATGCTGGAGTTGGCGGTCGCTCGAACGGAACCGAACTCACCTCTTCGCTCGACGTATAGTGGGAAGAGTCAGTGGAGCCCCAATCCGAGTCATAGCGCTGACCGGAAGGAAACACGAGCGAAGACGACTGGGCCCCTGCCTCTAGGATGGCCCGATCGTAGCCTTGGGAGAAGCCCTTCCGGAGTCCCCGTCGGTAGCCCGACTCGTAATAAGGAAAGGCCACCTACAGAAGAGCTGCCTAATAAGCCTCTGAGCACTAATGCTGCTCGAGCGCTTCTATCCTAGCCAGCTCCACCTTCCTCTCAAGTTCGGCTATCCGCTGCTTAGACTCGGACAGCTTCTTCCCAGCCTCGATCCACCCTTCCTCGGCCACCCGGACTCGGTCCTCGAATCCCTATCGCTCGGCCCTCCATTGGTCATCTCGCTCGACCTGGTTTCTGCACTCCGACTCCAGGAATTCACTCTTTCGGTCGATCATGCGATGAGCCTGGGCCAGCTGCTCCGCCAAAGACCGAGCCTCCGCTTGGCTCGACTGCGCCAACGCTCGGAGCGGAGTGATCTCTCGATGAAGGTCTCCAAGATCGAGGGTTAGACGCTTGACCTTCCGATCGAGCGCGCCACGGGCCCACGAAAGAGCCTCCTGCTCCATCTCCACCCGAGCATATGCGGCCATTGCTTTAGCTCCCAGCTAGGCTAGAACCAACCCTCCCTCCATAATATGCTCCAAAAGCGCGGAGGGGGGACCCTTCCAGACTTTCTCCCACAAGTCCCGCGAAGCTAAAGAATAACACGCCCGATATAGAGGAGCCCGGACGCTGAAGGTGCTGGTAGAGGGAGGGGATAGTCTCACTGGGGCGGCCGGGACTGGGGCACCTCCCCCGGGCAACCCTGTCTCGGTCGACTGTGATCGAGTCACCTCCTCCTGCAACCCTCTAGCCTCGACCTGCTGGGGGCGGACCCCCTCGTCTGGCGGCCCCTATGCTACGCCCGGCGCCTCAGCATCGGCAGCGATCCCTCCTTCGTCGGCCCCCTCTTGCTCAGTAGAGGGGAGAGCCAGCAGGGAATCTTTTCCTAAAGGACGGACGACCTCCTCCTTCCTCGCCCGCTTCTTCTCAGCAGACTGAGTGTTGTGTTGTGCCCCTGTGTGGTTTTGATGATGACTGACATACCATGAGTCACACTGAGGTGTGCTAGATGACTGATTGATTGCTTGAATATCTGATTGTTTGCTTGAATAACTAATTCATGAATATGGCTAGATTGGGGCAACATAGTGGCTAATTGTTTGCTGTTTGCTCATGCATTTCAAGTCTGTACATTGGGTTCACATCTCCAAGTTTGTACAGCCGTTTGCTTTGGATTTAAAGTCTATACTTTGGCTAAGTGTATACACTGTCAGTCTCATTTAGAGTCATATTTGATGATCAGTCATGCTTCATGTTAAACTGATGCATAAAGCATTCATTGCTGAGGTTTTAATGATTTATCTGGTTTTGATGATTGGTGTTTGATGTTAATCACTGTGAGTCATCCTGCTGAAATGTTCATTCATGCCTTCATATGCTCAGTCAGTTTATCTGCTGACATTGTGCTTTGATGATAGCTTCATGATTGTGATTTGTATATCATATGGAGAATGCACGTGTATGACTGATATATTGTGTGTGTTAGACTTCTGGTATGTGCATGGTCTATACATCGCCTTCAATCTTCAAGTCTGTACATCCACAGTTAGACTTGAAGTCTGCACTCTAGTCTTCACTGTCAAGTCTGCACATTGGTGTTCGATTTCAATGTCCGTACATTGGGCTTTTACATGAAGTCTACACATTGTTGTTTGCAGTGAAAGTCCATACTTTGGACTGTTCATCAAAGTCTGTGCATCATACTGCTGTAGTATGTCTGTACAGTGAGTGATTCATTGGTGAAGTCTGTACACTTAACTAAACTACAAGTCTACACATTCAACACTGTTCTTCAAAGTCTGTACATCAGATTGTACTTCATCTTCGTGCTGTTTCTGTACTTGAGTCTTCGTGTTGTTACCCCTCACTAACACGAAAAGATCTCGTGTTGTATGAGCATACAACACTTCGTGTTGATTTCCATGCGTGACAGGAAAGCTTGTATGAGGTTAGACTTCGTGTCGTTTCCCTTGTCTTCATCTTCGTGTTGTTTTAGTGTCTACGTCTCCGTGTTGTTTTTATGTTTCCGTCTGAGTGTTGGTCTTTCATTTTTTTTTGACTTAGTGTCTTTTTCGCCTTGACCACACTTCGTGTCGATTCTTGGTTTTCTACACCCCGTGTCATTTCACCTCGTGCTGTTCTCACTGTCGTCGTGTTGTTTTCATCGCGTGTCGATTATTGTTTTTCACTTAGTGTTGTTTTCACTTCGTGTCAACTTCACTTCGTGTCGTCTCTTTGTATTTCGTCTTCGTGTTGTCTTCACCCCGTGTCATTTTTTCAGACTTCGTCTCCGTGTTGTTTTCATAACTTCGTGTCGTGTTTGTTACACCTCGTGTCATTTTTCGTTTTGTGTCTTCGTGTCGTTTTTGCTCTTCCTAGACCTTGTGTCTTTCTTGTGTTGAAACCACACTTCGTGTTGGTTTCTGTTTTGTCTCCATGTATCTCGTGTCGTTCTTCTTTTTACCTCGTGTTGTTTTATAACTTCACTTCGTGTCGTTCTCGCTTTAACCACACTTCGTGTTGCTTTACGTAGACCTTGTGTCTTACTTTGTTTGCAAACACTTCGTGTCGGTTTCTGCTGTCACCCCGTGTTGTTCTCGTGTTATCGTTTATGTCTGTGTGGTCTTACTTCGTGTTACTTACTATTGTACATCGAGTCCTTACTGACTTCGTGTCGTTTTCCCTATTGTGTCCTCGCGTTGTCTCCGTTTCGTTGCTATTTGTCACTTCGTGTTGTTTCGTTTTAACCTCGTTCAAGTTTCTTCTAAAGTACTGTTCTTCTGATAATCTATACAGAGGTGTTCCTTAAATTGATTACTTATCCGATACTCTGTTTTACAGGTGCTCTAATCGTGAAGCAGTACGTGATACAAGGCTGCATCTGGCACGTGATCCAAGATGCAGAGGAGCCTCCACGTGGTCCGAAATATTAGGGCAGGAAACGTGGGAGGCACACGCGTTTTGTGCCCTATCCACCTACTGCTGCTGCTATATATAGGAGCCTTCGTCCACAGATGAAGGTGATCGAGTTGGCGAGAAGAAAAGCGTATACAGAGAGCCACGATCCATACAGAGAAGAAGAAAAAGAAAAGAAGAAGAGAAAGATAGTGAGAAAGAGAAAGAAAGAGAGATTGAGTAAGAGATCGAGATAGCAGAGTGTGAAGAGAAGAAGAGGAAGAAGAATAGAGAAGAAGAGAGAGATAGAGTGATAGAAGCTTCAACAGAAGATCTGTTCTTGCTGAACCGTGGATCAAATCCAGGCCAGCCAGCTCCTGCGAGAGCCACATTTGTTTTTATCTTTTCAGCCTTCTGTTGCTGGTTTCGTTTTTTTTTTTATCCACTTGCTGTATTTCCGATCCTCTGTAGAGAGGTCGGGGTTCCTCCTGTGGGTTCAGGAGAAGGGAGACTTTGTGTCTTCGGTTTGCAAGTAGCAGGGTGCTACTTGTGGTTGGTACCCTCCGGTGTGGAGGAAGAGAGACTTGCGTCTCTGGTTGCCTTTGACAGGGTGTCATCGGTTGTTTCCCTCCGGGTTGGAGGAAGGGAGATTTATCTCCGGTTGTGCTTCCCTCTGGGGTTCAGAGGAAGAGAGACTTGGGTCTCTAGGTTCCCCTCCGGGTTGGAGGAAGGGAGGCTTGTTCCTCCGGCTCTGGGCTTGTGAGTAGCAAGTCCGGTGGTTCCCTCCGTGTGTGGAGGAAGAGAGACCGTGTGTCTCTGGTTTCCAAGTGGCTGGAGTCACTTGTGGGTTCCTCCTGTTTGTTCAGGAGAAGGGAGATTGCTATCTCCGGTTGCAAGTAGCTGGGTGCTACTTGTGGGTTCCCTCCGGTTTGGAGGAAGGGAGACTTGTCTCCAGTTCTGGGCTTGTGGATTCAAGTCCAGGGGTTTCCCTCCGGGTCTGGAGGAAGAGAGACCGTGTGTCTCTGGTTTGCTAGTGACTAGTGTCACTAGTGGTTCCCTCCGGTTGGGAGGAAGAGGGGAGGTTGTTCCCCTGGTCAAGCTGTTTGGCAGCGTTTGTTGCAGACTGAGTCTGCTGTTTCTAGCGTGAGCTAGTGGAAGCCACACTTGGTTTGAGTGTGGGGTGGATGTAGGTCTGGAGGACCGAACCACCTAAAAACCCCTTGTGCATTGTGGTTTGATTTGTTCATTTGTGCTTCCGCTAGATGAATGCATAGGGGCACTCCATGTGTTTGCTAACAGGTAGAACTGAATAGTTGATTAGCTTTCAGATTTGGTAAATCTGTCTAGTTAGCATCATAGTTCTAGTTTGGGCGAAATTTTATATTGAGTGAAAGTCTTGTTAGTATTCTAGTTTTAAATTGGGTGAAAGTTTTTTAAAGGGTTATATTCATTCACCCCCCCTCTGAATACTGCACCGAAACCCAACAATTGGTATCAGAGCAGTTACTGCCTCAAGATCCAACGATCTGCAGTGATCCCCGTGCTTCTCGGTGTTTATTCCGGTTTGCTGCTCCTTGATCTTTGTCTAATTGATCATTGCCTACAAATGGCTCTTCCACTGGTTTTCAATGGGTCTAACTTTGAGTCATGGTTCAGTAGTTTGCGTAACTATGTCAATCTAGATAATCCCAATTTGTGGAAGTTAATTACTCATGGTCCTCATAGATTACCACGAAAAGAGTCCAAATGGACTGATCGTCATAGATCAATGCATAGAGAAAATCAGAAAGCTATAAAACTGATAAAAGCATCCATCAACAAGGCTTTACACTTTTGCCTTCATGATTGCAGGTCTGCTAGGGATATTCTGGACAAGATGAAACTAACTTGCAGAACAGAGAAGGAAAACTGCATGATGGCTGATGGGAGCGACCATAGCAGCAGCCACAGTGATGAAGAAGAGAACGAAGTTCAGGTAAATCCCTTTGCGGACTATACCTTAGATGATTGGGTAGATGCCTATTCCAAGTTGTTAAGATCTAGCAATAAATTGAGCAAGAAAAACAGATCTATGAAAAAACAGCTAGATATGTTTGAGAATTCTAAACGTGTTGGTGAGGACAGTGATACTCTGAAAACTGAAAATCAAATATTTAGAAGACAGCTGACTGATCTTGATTCTATTACTTCAGATCTGGAATATCTGAGATCTGAAAATGCTAGACTCAAAAACCAAACTGAGGAATCTGGATCTAAATCAGTGAGCCTTGAAAATGAAAATAGATTGATTTCTGAAACCTTGGAGACTGTCATAATAGAAAATTCAGAACTTCAGAAAAGGCTTGAAAAACTTCAATCTGAAGATGAACAAGAAGTGTTTAGTGAATGTCAGACCACCTTAAGTGTTTTGAAATTTGATGATGAAATCCTGGAACACAATGGTAAAATGAGACAGGAGATCTGCGAGCTAAAACAGTTAAATACAGCTATGTCTGAGAGACTTATCACTCTTGAAAAGGGGAAGAGTGTTAGCCTGGATAGCTCTGATGAGCTAATGAAAGCTGAACAGGAAATTGAAAGTCTTAGGACTGTTAATCAAATGCTGAAAGAAGATGTTATTTGCTATAAAAAGAAAGCTGATGAATATGAAATCCATGTATCAAAGCTTAGATCAGAAGTTACAGAATTGAGGAAATCTCTTGAGAAATTTGTCAGTGGAAAAGAAAATCTTGATAAAATTCTTGGATCTAAAGTGAATCTCCGAAGAGAGGGTTTGGGCTACAAACCAATAGATAAAAAGAGCTTTGAAAGTAAGCTTCAAACTTCATTCGTGAGTAGCTCTAAGTCAGGCAGCACATCGAATGTGCCTATTTTTGAATTTAGTGCTAAGAAGAATCAAAATTCCACTGACAGCCCTAAGTCTGAGAAACAAGTGCAAAAACAGAAAAAGACTATTCATGTTCAGAACAAAGATTCAAGGAACTCTCATGATAAACCTGAGAATGCTGTGCCTAAATTGAACAAACACATTCATGCAAATAAAAAGAAAATCTCATGCCATTACTGTCATAGGTTTGGTCACTTGATGCATGAATGTAAATTGATGGAACAGGATGATAGAATGCATGCCAGGAAGTACAATAACAAAAACAGTCCTGTTGAACAGAAAAGAAAAAATCATTGTTATCATTGTGGAAAAATAGGTCATGTTAGTGAACAATGTTGGTTTGCCAAAGGTAAAGGCAAATATTCTTTAAATTCTAATCATGACAATTTGTATGAAAATCAGCATGTCTTTAAAAGGAACAAAAATGGGTCCAGGGGCCAACACATGGTGTGTTTCACCTGCAGCAAGTCAGGCCATAGGGCGGTTGACTGCTGGCTTAATGTTGGTAGAAGAAATTCCATCTTCTGCTATCACTGTGAGAAAGTTGGCCATACAGTCAAAGACTGCTGGTATTCTCAGAGAAAGAAGGTCAATTCTAAATTTGTTAAACAAAGTGTGTTTGGTAGAAACAAATCTGCTCAAACAAGAAAATCCCTCACATGCTTTGAGTGTGGTAAGCAAGGTCACAAGGTGACTGATTGCTGGTTTTCTGACCATCTGAAACAAAGTGGTGGTAAAAATAGAAACATTCATGCTCATGAATTTAGTACACCTGCTTACATGCATAGTAAGAAATTCAGACCGAGTGGTTCATGTGATTATTGTGGTCGGTCTGGACATTCCATGCCTAGCTGCTATATGAAAAAGCATGATGTTATGATGGCTCAGAAGCTTTGGAAAACATCCCATCAAAATGCCACTAACCCTGCAGGACCCGAGGAAACTTGGGAACCAAAATGTGTCAAGTGAGAAACTTTTTGCAGGTGTGTCTTGGGAATGAGAAATAAAAGGGGCAAATAAACCAAGACACCCTAAAAGGGTAAACCCCACTCATGCACCTCTCAGGTAAGTCTCTTGACTTTTCAATGAGTTTGCTTAGATGGCATTAGGTATATAGATAGATTTGTTAATTAGTGGTTTAAACATGTATGTTTGCATTTCCATGCAATAGTTGTTGCTTCTGAATATGCTCATTCTGTGACTGCATACATCTAGAATTCATGACTCATGAATGATTTTCAAATGTTCTGAATGCACACCGTCAGGGGGAGCTGCACTGCATATCATGCACATTTGACCAGTCTAATACCCTTCAGGGTCTTCATGCCTTTCATGGGTAGTTAATACATCTAATTGCATCTCAGAGTGGCATCATTTAATCATGAAATTTTTCAAAAGAAAAGGGAGGGTTACAGTTTATTCACTCAGTGAGGGGGAGCATCTCTCATTACTCATTCATGTAAGTGCATGTGACCATCAGACCTCTCATCAAAGCTCATGTCTGATGACTAATACTCACCTTCCTGTTTGAACTGCAATCTGGATAAACTCCTTGGTGATTGTGAAATGCATTGTATTTCAGCCTCTTGCTTCAATTCTTGTCAGCCATTGTCACTCATACTATCAATTGGTATTCATTGGCATTTGTTGACGTGGCTGTACCTGAAAATTGCTCTTGCCTTCCTTGAAGTCCCAGAAAGATTTCTCTGCTCATATCTTGATCATAAATCCGAAAAACATTGTTTTTAAGGAAATTTCTATCATATAGGACTATGAATGTCTGAAGATTTCAGCCGGTTGAAGTTTCATGTACTTCTTGTGTTTGTTTATGAATTCTTCTTGGAAATATCTGAGTTAGTCTTAATAAATTTTAACCAATCCTTTCATGTTGTGTCTTTTAAACTCTTCTGAAATCTGAAATTCTGAAATCATGACTTTCCTTGACTGATTTGCATGAAAATATGTATTATTTTTAAACATCAGGGAATATGGATTGTCAAATACCAAATCTTGTCAGAGCAATGTCCTTGGTCACTGAGAAACACATCTCATTCATCAAAGAAATGAATTGAGATATGTCGTGAAGTGCCATAGTTAACTCTGTTTAAATATGTTGATTAAAAATCTGGCAGAGCAAGGGCAGGCACACTGAGAAATACATGTCTCTCATCAAAGAAATGAGTTTCAGTGTGTCATGAGGTATAAATGCTATCTCTGTTCTTAAGAAGCATGACAGTTAATCCTTCCAAGCGCTTAGGGATACTGGCGTCTAAACAACGTGTATCCTCCAGTTGTAAGGATGTACTTAACTTAATTGCTCTTGAATATTGCTGTTAAAAAAAAAAAAAATTCGTTGCCTATCTAGCAGATCATCTGAGATTGTTTGGAAAAGAATGTTCTTTCAATAGAAATTTTGACAGAAATAAATGGTTTCTTGTTTGTTTATCCTCAATACTATCGATTGCATTTCTTGAGGAAATCCTTGAAATTAAGCGAGGAAGAATGAAGAAGGTTAAAAAGGTTTCTCAATATGAAAACTTGGTTCACTTGTTATTAAGAAAACTGATTTCAGATATGAGTAGAAATAGCTCATGTTCAAACCTTGCATACATAAAATTCTGAACTGGTTTGTCAACATAGGTTCATTCATAGGTTTCTATGATGGAAAAGTCTGTAATCATTTGTTTAAATCAGATTTATGAAATTGATATTTCATTGAAAATCTTTCACATTCTTTCTGAATTCCTTTTTACTCTCTCACATTGGACTCCAGTCGGTCAGACTAAACTGACTACTTCATTTGCACTCAGTTCTATCAAATTGGTTCCAACTGTTGACTTCCACTGATGTCTTGGACCTGCATAAGCATGGTGGATGCATAAGAGTTGTATGTCTAAGGGGGAGCTAGTCAAACTTATTGCATAACATGTCTTTCAGGTTTTGATTCATGCATAGGTCTCATATCCTACTGTTGGGTTTCGGTGCAGTATTCAGAGGGGGGGTGAATGAATATAACCCTTTAAAAAACTTTCACCCAATTTAAAACTAGAATACTAACAAGACTTTCACTCAATATAAAATTTCGCCCAAACTAGAACTATGATGCTAACTAGACAGATTTACCAAATCTGAAAGCTAATCAACTATTCAGTTCTACCTGTTAGCAAACACATGGAGTGCCCCTATGCATTCATCTAGCGGAAGCACAAATGAACAAATCAAACCACAATGCACAAGGGGTTTTTAGGTGGTTCGGTCCTCCAGACCTACATCCACCCCACACTCAAACCAAGTGTGGCTTCCACTAGCTCACGCTAGAAACAGCAGACTCAGTCTGCAACAAACGCTGCCAAACAGCTTGACCAGGGGAACAACCTCCCCTCTTCCTCCCAACCGGAGGGAACCACTAGTGACACTAGTCACTAGCAAACCAGAGACACACGGTCTCTCTTCCTCCAGACCCGGAGGGAAACCCCTGGACTTGAATCCACAAGCCCAGAACTGGAGACAAGTCTCCCTTCCTCCAAACCGGAGGGAACCCACAAATAGCACCCAGCTACTTGCAACCGGAGATAGCAATCTCCCTTCTCCTGAACAAACAGGAGGAACCCACAAGTGACTCCAGCCATTTGGAAACCAGAGACACACGGTCTCTCTTCCTCCACACACGGAGGGGAACCTAGAGACCCAAGTCTCTCTTCCTCTGAACCCCAGAGGGAAGCACAACCGGAGATAAATCTCCCTTCCTCCAACCCGGAGGGAAACAACCGATGACACCCTATCAAAGGCAACCAGAGACGCAAGTCTCTCTTCCTCCACACCGGAGGGTACCAACCACAAGTAGCACCCTGCTACTTGCAAACCGAAGACACAAAGTCTCCCTTCTCCTGAACCCACAGGAGGAACCCCGACCTCTCTACAGAGGATCGGAAATACAGCAAGTGGATAAAAATAAAAATGAAACCAGCAACAGAAGGCTGAAAAGATAAAAACAAATGTGGCTCTCGCAGGAGCTGGCTGGCCTGGATTTGATCCACGGTTCAGCAAGAACAGATCTTCTGTTGAAGCTTCTATCACTCTATCTCTCTCTTCTTCTCTATTCTTCTTCCTCTTCTTCTCTTCACACTCTGCTATCTCGATCTCTTACTCAATCTCTCTTTCTTTCTCTTTCTCACTATCTTTCTCTTCTTCTTTTCTTTTTCTTCTTCTCTGTATGGATCGTGGCTCTCTGTATACGCTTTTCTTCTCGCCAACTCGATCACCTTCATCTGTGGACAAAGGCTCCTATATATAGCAGCAGCAGTAGGTGGATAGGGCACAAAACGCGTGTGCCTCCCACGTTTCCTGCCCTAATATTTCGGACCACGTGGAGGCTCCTCTGCATCTTGGATCACGTGCCAGATGCAGCCTTGTATCACGTACTGCTTCACGATTAGAGCACCTGTAAAACAGAGTATCGGATAAGTAATCAATTTAAGGAACACCTCTGTATAGATTATCAGAAGAACAGTACTTTAGAAGAAACTTGAACGAGGTTAAAATGAAACAACACGAAGTGACAAATAGCAACGACACGGAGACAACGCGAGGACACAATAGGGAAAACGACACGAAGTCAGTAAGGACTCGATGTACAACAGTAAGTAACACGAAGTAAGACCACACAGACATAAACGATAACACGAGAACAACACGGGGTGACAGCAGAAACCGACATGAAGTGTTTGCAAACAAAGTAAGACACAAGGTCTACGTAAAGCAACACGAAGTGTGGTTAAAGCGAGAATGACACGAAGTGAAGTTATAAAACAACACGAGGTAAAAAGAAGAACGACACGAGATACATGGAGACAAAACAGAAACCAACACGAAGTGTGGTTTCAACACAAGAAAGACACAAGGTCTAGGAAGAGCAAAAACGACACGAAGACACAAAACGGAAAACGACCCGAGGTGTAACAAACACGACACGAAGTTATGAAAACAACACGGAGACGAAGTCTGAAAAAATGACACGGGGTGAAGACAACACGAAGACGAAATACAAAGAGACGACACGAAGTGAAGTTGACACGAAGTGAAAACAACACTAAGTGAAAAACAATAATCGACACGCGGTGAAAACAACACGACGACAGTGAGAACAGCACGAGGTGAAATGACACGGGGTGTAGAAAACCAAGAATCGACACGAAGTGTGGTCAAGGCGAAAAAGACACTAAGTCAAAAAAAACGAAAGACCAACACTCAGACAGAAACATAAAAACAACACGGAGACGTAGACACTAAAACAACACGAAGATGAAGACAAGGGAAACGACACGAAGTCTAACCTCATACAAGCTTTCCTGTCACGCATGGAAATCAACACGAAGTGTTGTATGCTCATACAACACGAGATCTTTTCGTGTTAGTGAGGGGAAACAACACGAAGACTCAAGTACAGAAACAGCACGAAGATGAAGTACAATCTGATGTACAGACTTTGAAGAACAGTGTTGAATGTGTAGACTTATAGTTTAGTTAAGTGTACAGACTTCACCAATGAATCACTCACTGTACAGACATACTATAGCAGTATGATGCACAGACTTTGATGAACAGTCCAAAGTATGGACTTTCACTGCAAACAACAATGTGTAGACTTCATGTAAAAGCCCAATGTACGGACATTGAAATCGAACACCAATGTGCAGACTTGACAGTGAAGACTAGAGTGCAGACTTCAAGTCTAACTGTGGATGTACAGACTTGAAGATTGAAAGCGATGTATAGACCATGCACATACCAGAAGTCTAACACACACAATATATCAGTCATACACGTGCATTCTCCATATGATATACAAATCACAATCATGAAGCTATCATCAAAGCACAATGTCAGCAGATAAACTGACTGAGCATATGAAGGCATGAATGAACATTTCAGCAGGATGACTCACAGTGATTAACATCAAACACCAATCATCAAAACCAGATAAATCATTAAAACCTCAGCAATGAATGCTTTATGCATCAGTTTAACATGAAGCATGACTGATCATCAAATATGACTCTAAATGAGACTGACAGTGTATACACTTAGCCAAAGTATAGACTTTAAATCCAAAGCAAACGGCTGTACAAACTTGGAGATGTGAACCCAATGTACAGACTTGAAATGCATGAGCAAACAGCAAACAATTAGCCACTATGTTGCCCCAATCTAGCCATATTCATGAATTAGTTATTCAAGCAAACAATCAGATATTCAAGCAGTCAATCAGTCATCTAGCACACCTCAGTGTGACTCATGGTATGTCAGTCATCATCAAAACCACACAGGGGCACAACACAACAATCTCCCCCTTTTTGATGATGGCAACACTATGAGTTACACTGAATCAGATTAGGTTCTTCTCCCCCTTTGCCTTCATCAAAGATATGAAATAGGGAAACAATTCAGTATAGACTTGAATGTTATACTTCCCTTTGGAGTGTGACAACTATCTTCCAAATGTATCCTTTCAAGAGCTTCTCCCCCAGTAGATATGTCATATTTTCAATCACACAGGAGCACTGAAGTATGAAGAACTCAATTCAGAAAAGAGTTAGGATCTCAACTAAATGCATGAATGAAGTCTCCCCCATCGTCACTAAAAAGATGTTATGAATGTATTGCAATTAATTATACGAGTGCACAGTCAATGAGAATTCATGTAGGATATGAGACCTATGCATGAATCAAAACCTGAAAGACATGTTATGCAATAAGTTTGACTAGCTCCCCCTTAGACATACAACTCTTATGCATCCACCATGCTTATGCAGGTCCAAGACATCAGTGGAAGTCAACAGTTGGAACCAATTTGATAGAACTGAGTGCAAATGAAGTAGTCAGTTTAGTCTGACCGACTGGAGTCCAATGTGAGAGAGTAAAAAGGAATTCAGAAAGAATGTGAAAGATTTTCAATGAAATATCAATTTCATAAATCTGATTTAAACAAATGATTACAGACTTTTCCATCATAGAAACCTATGAATGAACCTATGTTGACAAACCAGTTCAGAATTTTATGTATGCAAGGTTTGAACATGAGCTATTTCTACTCATATCTGAAATCAGTTTTCTTAATAACAAGTGAACCAAGTTTTCATATTGAGAAACCTTTTTAACCTTCTTCATTCTTCCTCGCTTAATTTCAAGGATTTCCTCAAGAAATGCAATCGATAGTATTGAGGATAAACAAACAAGAAACCATTTATTTCTGTCAAAATTTCTATTGAAAGAACATTCTTTTCCAAACAATCTCAGATGATCTGCTAGATAGGCAACGAATTTTTTTTTTTTAACAGCAATATTCAAGAGCAATTAAGTTAAGTACATCCTTACAACTGGAGGATACACGTTGTTTAGACGCCAGTATCCCTAAGCGCTTGGAAGGATTAACTGTCATGCTTCTTAAGAACAGAGATAGCATTTATACCTCATGACACACTGAAACTCATTTCTTTGATGAGAGACATGTATTTCTCAGTGTGCCTGCCCTTGCTCTGCCAGATTTTTAATCAACATATTTAAACAGAGTTAACTATGGCACTTCACGACATATCTCAATTCATTTCTTTGATGAATGAGATGTGTTTCTCAGTGACCAAGGACATTGCTCTGACAAGATTTGGTATTTGACAATCCATATTCCCTGATGTTTAAAAACAATACATATTTTCATGCAAATCAGTCAAGGAAAGTCATGATTTCAGAATTTCAGATTTCAGAAGAGTTTAAAAGACACAACATGAAAGGATTGGTTAAAATTTATTAAGACTAACTCAGATATTTCCAAGAAGAATTCATAAACAAACACAAGAAGTACATGAAACTTCAACCGGCTGAAATCTTCAGACATTCATAGTCCTATATGATAGAAATTTCCTTAAAAACAATGTTTTTCAGATTTATGATCAAGATATGAGCAGAGAAATCTTTCTGGGACTTCAAGGAAGGCAAGAGCAATTTTCAGGTACAGCCACGTCAACAAATGCCAATGAATACCAATTGATAGTATGAGTGACAATGGCTGACAAGAATTGAAGCAAGAGGCTGAAATACAATGCATTTCACAATCACCAAGGAGTTTATCCAGATTGCAGTTCAAACAGGAAGGTGAGTATTAGTCATCAGACATGAGCTTTGATGAGAGGTCTGATGGTCACATGCACTTACATGAATGAGTAATGAGAGATGCTCCCCCTCACTGAGTGCATAAACTGTAACCCTCCCTTTTCTTTTGAAAAATTTCATGATTAAATGATGCCACTCTGAGATGCAATTAGATGTATTAACTACCCATGAAAGGCATGAAGACCCTGAAGGGTATTAGACTGGTCAAATGTGCATGATATGCAGTGCAGCTGCCCCTGACGGTGTGCATTCAGAACATTTGAAAATCATTCATGAGTCATGAATTCTAGATGTATGCAGTCACAGAATGAGCATATTCAGAAGCAACAACTATTGCATGGAAATGCAAACATACATGTTTAAACCACTAATTAACAAATCTATCTATATACCTAATGCCATCTAAGCAAACTCATTGAAAAGTCAAGAGACTTACCTGAGAGGTGCATGAGTGGGGTTTACCCTTTTAGGGTGTCTTGGTTTATTTGCCCCTTTTATTTCTCATTCCCAAGACACACCTGCAAAAAGTTTCTCACTTGACACATTTTGGTTCCCAAGTTTCCTTGGGTCCTGCAGGGTTAGTGGCATTTTGATGGGATGTTTTCCAAAGCTTCTGAGCCATCATAACATCATGCTTTTTCATATAGCAGCTAGGCATGGAATGTCCAGACCGACCATAATAATCACATGAACCACTCGGTCTGAATTTCTTACTATGCATGTAAGCAGGTGTACTAAATTCATGAGCATGAATGTTTCTGTTTTTACCACCACTTTGTTTGAGATGGTCAGAAAACCAGCAATCAGTCACCTTGTGACCTTGCTTACCACACTCAAAGCATGTGAGGGATTTTCTTGTTTGAGCAGATTTGTTTCTACCAAACACACTTTGTTTAACAAATTTAGAATTGACCTTCTTTCTCTGAGAATACCAGCAGTCTTTGACTGTATGGCCAACTTTCTCACAGTGATAGCAGAAGATGGAATTTCTCCTACCAACATTAAGCCAGCAGTCAACCGCCCTATGGCCTGACTTGCTGCAGGTGAAACACACCATGTGTTGGCCCCTGGACCCATTTTTGTTCCTTTTAAAGACATGCTGATTTTCATACAAATTGTCATGATTAGAATTTAAAGAATATTTGCCTTTACCTTTGGCAAACCAACATTGTTCACTAACATGACCTGTTTTTCCACAATGATAACAATGATTTTTTCTTTTCTGTTCAACAGGACTGTTTTTGTTATTGTACTTCCTAGCATGCATTCTATCATCCTGTTCCATCAATTTACATTCATGCATCAAGTGACCAAACCTATGACAGTAATGGCATGAGATTTTCTTTTTATTTGCATGAATGTGTTTGTTCAATTTAGGCACAGCATTCTCAGGTTTATCATGAGAGTTCCTTGAATCTTTGTTCTGAACATGAATAGTCTTTTTCTGTTTTTGAACTTGTTTCTCAGACTTAGGGCTGTCAGTGGAATTTTGATTCTTCTTAGCACTAAATTCAAAAATAGGCACATTCGATGTGCTGCCTGACTTAGAGCTACTCACGAATGAAGTTTGAAGCTTACTTTCAAAGCTCTTTTTATCTATTGGTTTGTAGCCCAAACCCTCTCTTCGGAGATTCACTTTAGATCCAAGAATTTTATCAAGATTTTCTTTTCCACTGACAAATTTCTCAAGAGATTTCCTCAATTCTGTAACTTCTGATCCAAGCTTTGATACATGGATTTCATATTCATCAGCTTTCTTTTTATAGCAAATAACATCTTCTTTCAGCATTTGATTAACAGTCCTAAGACTTTCAATTTCCTGTTCAGCTTTCATTAGCTCATCAGACCTATCCAGGCTAACACTCTTCCCCTTTTCAAGAGTGATAAGTCTCTCAGACATAGCTGTATTTAACTGTTTTAGCTCGCAGATCTCCTGTCTCATTTTACCATTGTGTTCCAGGATTTCATCATCAAATTTCAAAACACTTAAGGTGGTCTGACATTCACTAAACACTTCTTGTTCATCTTCAGATTGAAGTTTTTCAAGCCTTTTCTGAAGTTCTGAATTTTCTATTATGACAGTCTCCAAGGTTTCAGAAATCAATCTATTTTCATTTTCAAGGCTCACTGATTTAGATCCAGATTCCTCAGTTTGGTTTTTGAGTCTAGCATTTTCAGATCTCAGATATTCCAGATCTGAAGTAATAGAATCAAGATCAGTCAGCTGTCTTCTAAATATTTGATTTTCAGTTTTCAGAGTATCACTGTCCTCACCAACACGTTTAGAATTCTCAAACATATCTAGCTGTTTTTTCATAGATCTATTTTTCTTGCTCAATTTATTGCTAGATCTTAACAACTTGGAATAAGCATCTACCCAATCATCTAAGGTATAGTCCGCAAAGGGATTTACCTGAACTTCGTTCTCTTCTTCATCACTGTGGCTGCTGCTATGGTCGCTCCCATCAGCCATCATGCAGTTTTCCTTCTCTGTTCTGCAAGTTAGTTTCATCTTGTCCAGAATATCCCTAGCAGACCTGCAATCATGAAGGCAAAAGTGTAAAGCCTTGTTGATGGATGCTTTTATCAGTTTTATAGCTTTCTGATTTTCTCTATGCATTGATCTATGACGATCAGTCCATTTGGACTCTTTTCGTGGTAATCTATGAGGACCATGAGTAATTAACTTCCACAAATTGGGATTATCTAGATTGACGTAGTTACGCAAACTACTGAACCATGACTCAAAGTTAGACCCATTGAAAACCAGTGGAAGAGCCATTTGTAGGCAATGATCAATTAGACAAAGATCAAGGAGCAGCAAACCGGAATAAACACCGAGAAGCACGGGGATCACTGCAGATCGTTGGATCTTGAGGCAGTAACTGCTCTGATACCAATTGTTGGGTTTCGGTGCAGTATTCAGAGGGGGGGTGAATGAATATAACCCTTTAAAAAACTTTCACCCAATTTAAAACTAGAATACTAACAAGACTTTCACTCAATATAAAATTTCGCCCAAACTAGAACTATGATGCTAACTAGACAGATTTACCAAATCTGAAAGCTAATCAACTATTCAGTTCTACCTGTTAGCAAACACATGGAGTGCCCCTATGCATTCATCTAGCGGAAGCACAAATGAACAAATCAAACCACAATGCACAAGGGGTTTTTAGGTGGTTCGGTCCTCCAGACCTACATCCACCCCACACTCAAACCAAGTGTGGCTTCCACTAGCTCACGCTAGAAACAGCAGACTCAGTCTGCAACAAACGCTGCCAAACAGCTTGACCAGGGGAACAACCTCCCCTCTTCCTCCCAACCGGAGGGAACCACTAGTGACACTAGTCACTAGCAAACCAGAGACACACGGTCTCTCTTCCTCCAGACCCGGAGGGAAACCCCTGGACTTGAATCCACAAGCCCAGAACTGGAGACAAGTCTCCCTTCCTCCAAACCGGAGGGAACCCACAAGTAGCACCCAGCTACTTGCAACCGGAGATAGCAATCTCCCTTCTCCTGAACAAACAGGAGGAACCCACAAGTGACTCCAGCCACTTGGAAACCAGAGACACACGGTCTCTCTTCCTCCACACACGGAGGGAACCACCGGACTTGCTACTCACAAGCCCAGAGCCGGAGGAACAAGCCTCCCTTCCTCCAACCCGGAGGGGAACCTAGAGACCCAAGTCTCTCTTCCTCTGAACCCCAGAGGGAAGCACAACCGGAGATAAATCTCCCTTCCTCCAACCCGGAGGGAAACAACCGATGACACCCTGTCAAAGGCAACCAGAGACGCAAGTCTCTCTTCCTCCACACCGGAGGGTACCAACCACAAGTAGCACCCTGCTACTTGCAAACCGAAGACACAAAGTCTCCCTTCTCCTGAACCCACAGGAGGAACCCCGACCTCTCTACAGAGGATCGGAAATACAGCAAGTGGATAAAAATAAAAACGAAACCAGCAACAGAAGGCTGAAAAGATAAAAACAAATGTGGCTCTCGCAGGAGCTGGCTGGCCTGGATTTGATCCACGGTTCAGCAAGAACAGATCTTCTGTTGAAGCTTCTATCACTCTATCTCTCTCTTCTTCTCTATTCTTCTTCCTCTTCTTCTCTTCACACTCTGCTATCTCGATCTCTTACTCAATCTCTCTTTCTTTCTCTTTCTCACTATCTTTCTCTTCTTCTTTTCTTTTTCTTCTTCTCTGTATGGATCGTGGCTCTCTGTATACGCTTTTCTTCTCGCCAACTCGATCACCTTCATCTGTGGACGAAGGCTCCTATATATAGCAGCAGCAGTAGGTGGATAGGGCACAAAACGCGTGTGCCTCCCACGTTTCCTGCCCTAATATTTCGGACCACGTGGAGGCTCCTCTGCATCTTGGATCACGTGCCAGATGCAGCCTTGTATCACGTACTGCTTCACGATTAGAGCACCTGTAAAACAGAGTATCGGATAAGTAATCAATTTAAGGAACACCTCTGTATAGATTATCATAAGAACAGTACTTTAGAAGAAACTTGAACGAGGTTAAAACGAAACAACACGAAGTGACAAATAGCAACGACACGGAGACAACGCGAGGACACAATAGGGAAAACGACACGAAGTCAGTAAGGACTCGATGTACAACAGTAAGTAACACGAAGTAAGACCACACAGACATAAACGATAACACGAGAACAACACGGGGTGACAGCAGAAACCGACACGAAGTGTTTGCAAACAAAGTAAGACACAAGGTCTACGTAAAGCAACACGAAGTGTGGTTAAAGCGAGAACGACACGAAGTGAAGTTATAAAACAACACGAGGTAAAAAGAAGAACGACACGAGATACATGGAGACAAAACAGAAACCAACACGAAGTGTGGTTTCAACACAAGAAAGACACAAGGTCTAGGAAGAGCAAAAACGACACGAAGACACAAAACGGAAAACGACACGAGGTGTAACAAACACGACACGAAGTTATGAAAACAACACGGAGACGAAGTCTGAAAAAATGACACGGGGTGAAGACAACACGAAGACGAAATACAAAGAGACGACACGAAGTGAAGTTGACACGAAGTGAAAACAACACTAAGTGAAAAACAATAATCGACACGCGGTGAAAACAACACGACGACAGTGAGAACAGCACGAGGTGAAATGACACGGGGTGTAGAAAACCAAGAATCGACACGAAGTGTGGTCAAGGCGAAAAAGACACTAAGTCAAAAAAAACGAAAGACCAACACTCAGACAGAAACATAAAAACAACACGGAGACGTAGACACTAAAACAACACGAAGATGAAGACAAGGGAAACGACAGGAAGTCTAACCTCATACAAGCTTTCCTGTCACGCATGGAAATCAACACGAAGTGTTGTATGCTCATACAACACGAGATCTTTTCGTGTTAGTGAGGGGAAACAACACGAAGACTCAAGTACAGAAACAGCACGAAGATGAAGTACAATCTGATGTACAGACTTTGAAGAACAGTGTTGAATGTGTAGACTTGTAGTTTAGTTAAGTGTACAGACTTCACCAATGAATCACTCACTGTACAGACATACTATAGCAGTATGATGCACAGACTTTGATGAACAGTCCAAAGTATGGACTTTCACTGCAAACAACAATGTGTAGACTTCATGTAAAAGCCTAATGTACGGACATTGAAATCGAACACCAATGTGCAGACTTGACAGTGAAGACTAGAGTGCAGACTTTAAGTCTAACTGTGGATGTACAGACTTGAAGATTGAAG
Source organism: Amorphophallus konjac (assembly GCA_022559845.1). Classification (NCBI taxonomy): domain Eukaryota; kingdom Viridiplantae; phylum Streptophyta; class Magnoliopsida; order Alismatales; family Araceae; genus Amorphophallus; species Amorphophallus konjac. Next base: position 43,662,519 of record CM040124.1, read on the forward strand.
GCGATGTATAGACCATGCACATACCAGAAGTCTAACACACACAATATATCAGTCATACACGTGCATTCTCCATATGATATACAAATCACAATCATGAAGCTATCATCACAGCACAATGTCAGCAGATAAACTGACTGAGCATATGAAGGCATGAATGAACATTTCAGCAGGATGACTCACAGTGATTAACATCAAACACCAATCATCAAAACCAGATAAATCATTAAAACCTCAGCAATGAATGCTTCATGCATCAGTTTAACATGAAGCATGACTGATCATCAAATATGACTCTAAATGAGACTGACAGTGTATACACTTAGCCAAAGTATAGACTTTAAATCCAAAGCAAACGGCTGTACAAACTTGGAGATGTGAACCCAATGTACAGACTTGAAATGCATGAGCAAACAGCAAACAATTAGCCACTATGTTGCCCCAATCTAGCCATATTCATGAATTAGTTATTCAAGCAAACAATCAGATATTCAAGCAGTCAATCAGTCATCTAGCACACCTCAGTGTGACTCATGGTATGTCAGTCATCATCAAAACCACACAGGGGCACAACACAACACCTACATGAATTCTCATTGACTGTGCACTCGTATAATTAATTGCAATACATTCATAACATCTTTTTAGTGACGATGGGGGAGACTTCATTCATGCATTTAGTTGAGATCCTAACTCTTTTCTGAATTGAGTTCTTCATACTTCAGTGCTCCTGTGTGATTGAAAATATGACATATCTACTGGGGGAGAAGCTCTTGAAAGGATACATTTGGAAGATAGTTGTCACACTCCAAAGGGAAGTATAACATTCAAGTCTATACTGAATTGTTTCCCTATTTCATATCTTTGATGAAGGCAAAGGGGGAGAAGAATCTAATTTGATTCAGTGTAACTCATAGTGTTGCCATCATCAAAAAGGGGGAGATTGTTGTGTTGTGCCCCTGTGTGGTTTTGATGATGACTGACATACCATAAGTCACACTGAGGTGTGCTAGATGACTGATTGATTGCTTGAATATCTGATTGTTTGCTTGAATAACTAATTCATGAATATGGCTAGATTGGGGCAACATAGTGGCTAATTGTTTGCTGTTTGCTCATGCATTTCAAGTCTGTACATTGGGTTCACATCTCCAAGTTTGTACAGCCGTTTGCTTTGGATTTAAAGTCTATACTTTGGCTAAGTGTATACACTGTCAGTCTCATTTAGAGTCATATTTGATGATCAATCATGCTTCATGTTAAACTGATGCATAAAGCATTCATTGCTGAGGTTTTAATGATTTATCTGGTTTTGATGATTGGTGTTTGATGTTAATCACTGTGAGTCATCCTGCTGAAATGTTCATTCATGCCTTCATATGCTCAGTCAGTTTATCTGCTGACATTGTGCTTTGATGATAGCTTCATGATTGTGATTTGTATATCATATGGAGAATGCACATGTATGACTGATATATTGTGTGTGTTAGACTTCTGGTATGTGCATGGTCTATACATCGCCTTCAATCTTCAAGTCTGTACATCCATAGTTAGACTTGAAGTCTGCACTCTAGTCTTCACTGTCAAGTCTGCACATTGGTGTTCGATTTCAATGTCCGTACATTGGGCTTTTACATGAAGTCTACACATTGTTGTTTGCAGTGAAAGTCCATACTTTGGACTGTTCATCAAAGTCTGTGCATCATACTGCTATAGTATGTCTGTACAGTGAGTGATTCATTGGTGAAGTCTGTACACTTAACTAAACTACAAGTCTACACATTCAACACTGTTCTTCAAAGTCTGTACATCAGATTGTACTTCATCTTCGTGTTGTTTCTGTACTTGAGTCTTCGTGTTGTTTCCCCTCACTAACACGAAAAGATCTCGTGTTGTATGAGCATACAACACTTCGTGTTGATTTCCATGCGTGACAGGAAAGCTTGTATGAGGTTAGACTTCGTGTCGTTTCCCTTGTCTTCATCTTCGTGTTGTTTTAGTGTCTACGTCTCCGTGTTGTTTTTATGTTTCTGTCTGAGTGTTGGTCTTTCGTTTTTTTTGACTTAGTGTCTTTTTCGCCTTGACCACACTTCGTGTCGATTCTTGGTTTTCTACACCCCGTGTCATTTCACCTCGTGCTGTTCTCACTGTCGTCGTGTTGTTTTCACCGCGTGTCGATTATTGTTTTTCACTTAGTGTTGTTTTCACTTCGTGTCAACTTCACTTCGTGTCGTCTCTTTGTATTTCGTCTTCGTGTTGTCTTCACCCCGTGTCATTTTTTCAGACTTCGTCTCCGTGTTGTTTTCATAACTTCGTGTCGTGTTTGTTACACCTCGTGTCGTTTTCCGTTTTGTGTCTTCGTGTCATTTTTGCTCTTCCTAGACCTTGTGTCTTTCTTGTGTTGAAACCACACTTCGTGTTGGTTTCTGTTTTGTCTCCATGTATCTCGTGTCGTTCTTCTTTTTACCTCGTGTTGTTTTATAACTTCACTTCGTGTCGTTCTCGCTTTAATCACACTTCGTGTTGCTTTACGTAGACCTTGTGTCTTACTTTGTTTGCAAACACTTCGTGTCGGTTTCTGCTGTCACCCCGTGTTGTTCTCGTGTTATCGTTTATGTCTGTGTGGTCTTACTTCGTGTTACTTACTGTTGTACATCGAGTCCTTTCTGACTTCGTGTCGTTTTCCCTATTGTGTCCTCGAGTTGTCTCCGTGTCGTTGCTATTTGTCACTTCGTGTTGTTTCGTTTTAACCTTGTTCAAGTTTCTTCTAAAGTACTGTTCTTCTGATAATCTATACAGAGGTGTTCCTTAAATTGATTACTTATCCGATACTCTGTTTTACAGGTGCTCTAATCGTGAAGCAGTACGTGATACAAGGCTGCATCTGGCACGTGATCCAAGATGCAGAGGAGCCTCCACGTGGTCCGAAATATTAGGGCAGGAAACGTGGGAGGCACACGCGTTTTGTGCCCTATCCACCTACTGCTGCTGCTATATATAGGAGCCTTCGTCCACAGATGAAGGTGATCGAGTTGGCGAGAAGAAAAGCGTATACAGAGAGCCACGATCCATACAGAGAAGAAGAAAAAGAAAAGAAGAAGAGAAAGATAGTGAGAAAGAGAAAGAAAGAGAGATTGAGTAAGAGATCGAGATAGCAGAGTGTGAAGAGAAGAAGAGGAAGAAGAATAGAGAAGAAGAGAGAGATAGAGTGATAGAAGCTTCAACAGAAGATCTGTTCTTGCTGAACCGTGGATCAAATCCAGGCCAGCCAGCTCCTGCGAGAGCCACATTTGCTTTTATCTTTTCAGCCTTCTGTTGCTGGTTTCATTTTTATTTTTATCCACTTGCTGTATTTCCGATCCTCTGTAGAGAGGTCGGGGTTCCTCCTGTGGGTTCAGGAGAAGGGAGACTTTGTGTCTTCGGTTTGCAAGTAGCAGGGTGCTACTTGTGGTTGGTACCCTCCGGTGTGGAGGAAGAGAGACTTGCGTCTCTGGTTGCCTTTGACAGGGTGTCATCGGTTGTTTCCCTCCGGGTTGGAGGAAGGGAGATTTATCTCCGGTTGTGCTTCCCTCTGGGGTTCAGAGGAAGAGAGACTTGGGTCTCTAGGTTCCCCTCCGGGTTGGAGGAAGGGAGGCTTGTTCCTCCGGCTCTGGGCTTGTGAGTAGCAAGTCCGGTGGTTCCCTCCGTGTGTGGAGGAAGAGAGACCGTGTGTCTCTGGTTTCCAAGTGGCTGGAGTCACTTGTGGGTTCCTCCTGTTTGTTCAGGAGAAGGGAGATTGCTATCTCCGGTTGCAAGTAGCTGGGTGCTACTTGTGGGTTCCCTCCGGTTTGGAGGAAGGGAGACTTGTCTCCAGTTCTGGGCTTGTGGATTCAAGTCCAGGGGTTTCCCTCCGGGTCTAGAGGAAGAGAGACCGTGTGTCTCTGGTTTGCTAGTGACTAGTGTCACTAGTGGTTCCCTCCGGTTGGGAGGAAGAGGGGAGGTTGTTCCCCTGGTCAAGTTGTTTGGCAGCGTTTGTTGCAGACTGAGTCTGCTGTTTCTAGCGTGAGCTAGTGGAAGCCACACTTGGTTTGAGTGTGGGGTGGATGTAGGTCTGGAGGACCGAACCACCTAAAAACCCCTTGTGCATTGTGGTTTGATTTGTTCATTTGTGCTTCCGCTAGATGAATGCATAGGGGCACTCCATGTGTTTGCTAACAGGTAGAACTGAATAGTTGATTAGCTTTCAGATTTGGTAAATCTGTCTAGTTAGCATCATAGTTCTAGTTTGGGCGAAATTTTATATTGAGTGAAAGTCTTGTTAGTATTCTAGTTTTAAATTGGGTGAAAGTTTTTTAAAGGGTTATATTCATTCACCCCCCCTCTGAATACTGCACCGAAACCCAACACTGAGCTTACATCGAAGACCGCAGCAGCTTGGCCACGAGATCCTTGCGCTTAAGCCCCCGGTGCTCGGAGGCGTCATCTTGGGCCACCCGTTTATCCTTATCCCAAGCACGGGACAAACCCTCTAAAGCTTGAAGGTCATCCGGAGCCGACATCTCGTCCAGGTCATCTCCAACTCGGACAGAGGTGCCTCCTCCTCGACCGCTCGCCTCGAGTCTGAACCACAGAAAGCAAACTAAGAGAAAAAAGATTCTTACTCTGCCAGGAGAAAGACCAAGTTCCCGAACTCCTCACCTGTCGGCGACAGCACACGAGAAAGGTAGCCCTCAATGTTGGAAGAAGTTACCAAATCAGTAGTCTCCTGGCGATTCTGCTGAAGAATAGCAGCCTCCTCTTCCACCTCCGGAGAGAACACGGTCTGCTTCGGAGGAATGTTCGGGTGAAAATTGGGCGCCATCAGGAAATTCCAGACTACACCAACTGTCGACGGGCCCACCCAAAAATATTGGGTCTTCCACCCTTTATGATAAGAATCCTTCCCAGAGAGGGACCCACAACTCCTTCCTCGCTTTGCCTGAATGAAGAAGAAGCCCTTCCCCGCATGGAGGTTATCCTTCAACTCGAACAAATAATGGAAAAGATCTAGTGAGGCACACACCCCGCACAGGCCGCAAAGGAAAATGAAGGAGAAGATGAAGGTATAAGAGTTGGAGACCAGCTGGATAGGAGCCGGCCAGTAGAACCAAAGCAACTCGGCAACAAAGGGATGAAGGGTAGACGAAAGCCGCATTTCCAGGCCAGGAGGAAGGAACAAAAGAGACCGAAGCATGTGGACAAGCTAGACTCATGAGGCTCAGGTGCCAAGAACTGGAACCGCCAAGGCAGCCCGTAGCGACTCTACAGCCGCTTCACATCCGCCTCCCCTAGCTCGCTGCAGAGCGGCTCCGGCGACGTCAAGAAAACCCTGGGGGTCCGTTCTCTCTACCGCCCCTCAGCCTCAAGATGATGGTCCGCCATGAGATAGAGAGAAGAATAAGGGGAAAGCTCTGAGCCAGAGAACTTCGGAGAAGAAAGGGAGCTTACGAATCACCGCCTCAAGAAGCCCTTCTAGCACCAATGGTCGTGACGATTCTCCGCCCTCCCGAAACTACTCTCACGGCGCGGGAGCCCCCCTCAAATATAACTGCAAATAGAGGCAAAACCCTAGAAACCTCGAAGATAAAAGGACGCAAAAACACGCAATGCCTACAAACCCTGATGGGAGGCGGCGCGACGTCCGATCTCCCGAGGAGGGGCCTTCTCTTACTCATCATAACGGACGTATTTTCAAGGTGAGCCGCATCATGTGGCCCCTACCAAAGAGATATCTTTACCCAACCAGTGCCACAAATACTCCAACCCAAATGCTACTCGTTCGAGCCTAACCTTGGCTCGAGAGTAGGAGGGGGACAAGTGGAGAGGGGAAATCTCACCGTCCGTACGGAGAGGCTGAACAAGGTCCATCCCTGACCGAACGAGGCCCAACTCCTCAAAGTGGCAGCCCCCGGGCCCACTTACTATAAAGCCTCAAAACTCACTTGGAACAAGTGCTTCCTAGGCGGCCTTCGGGTTGGGAAGTCCGAGCATCAGTCGATCGGGAAAGCTCCCCCGGAGCCCCCTATTCTTTGCCCCGACCCAGCACTTATCACTCGGGAGATCTCTCCTGAACAAGTGTCGTTCGCTCGGGCTCGCTGATGGAAGCTTATTGATTCGGCTGTTGAGAATCCCTTAATGGCAGGAAGCTCAATGGGACATCGAAAACTAAGAGTCCGCGTGCCGTAAGGAGGCCGCATGAAGGACGTAACCCCCCCTGGAACCCCTTCGCTTACGGGAATCAATTTGCACAACAGGCCACTATTTAAATAGGACATGCCTCACTGCGACAAGGTAAGCCTAAGCCAGGCAAGAGCCAGTAACCCTGAGCAGGAACCACTTCACCTTTTGGTGGAGAGGGATCCCGCACTCCCACTTTCCTCCCAACTCTCCTCTTCGCACTTGTGCTCTACTAACTGTGCTGACTTAAGCATCAGAGGGTCTTCCCCGGGGATCTATCCCTTGGTACCTCTAACTATTTTCCCTTCTTGCAGTTCATATTTCAAGGGTACATGGTCATCCCATCCCCCGCTCAGGAGCAGCGTGAGATCGCCGCTCCTCAGAGTCCAGCACAGGCTGGACTTTTGGCTGGCTTAGCGATCGGTCGACCGACCATTTGCAATAAGAAACAGTCGTTTGCAGGACCATTTGGGCAGACTTTGTGTGACTTTGAAAATCAGATCATATATCCCAAGTGGTGCAGAACTAGCAAAAGTGGTAGAAAAAGAAATTATAGATAATTGAAAATTAAACAACTTTCGTGAAGAGAGCAGGATGAAAAAATGAACAGAAGATAGAGAAAATGGGGTAAGAACAGAGAAAAATGTTGGGACTTGAAAACGGTGGGGAACTGTCCCCCCGCCAGTGGCGGGGTGGACACCCCCCCTCCCCCCTCCTGCGCAGGTGGAAGGAGGGCACGGCTTCGAGCCGCTTTCCCCTCCCTCAAAAAAAATAAAAAAAATAATAAAAAATGAAAACGGTGGGGAACTAGCCAATGGCGTAGAAGAAGGAATTGTAGAGCTTTAAAAATGGCACAACTTTAGTGAAGGACACTTAATGAATAGATGAGCATAAGAGGATGAAAAAGGACCATTTTTTAAGACTTCGCAGCGAAAGGGGCCGAATGTTGGGGGGAAGTCAACCTAAATTGGTCGTAAATTGACTTGGAAGGCCGGAAGGTGATAAGATAAGCTCCAGGGCTCTAAGAAATCATGATCTCCAAGGCTCAAAGGGAATGGAATAATGAAATGGGCTCGAAATCCATCCAAAGAAGGCTCCAAAACAATGGTTAATTTGGGACATAAAAAATGATGAATAAGAGAAATGACATAACTTGCGGGCTAAAAACGGGTGTCAACGGATGCCCCTCCTTGATGTCTACTTTGCAAGGGAACGAGCAAAAGTGACGTGGAGGTGAAATGGAAAGGAGATCGAGGAAAAGAGACAGTGACGTGAAATGGAGATGACACGGAGATGAGGCAGAGAGAACTGAAAAGTGGGCATCAAGGCAAAAGACACCCGTCACAACCAACAAGCGACAGGAATTCTCCTGAAAATGTTGAACTAACCATAAGGAATGAATGATGCGAATGAGACATGTCTGGAAAACTAAACTAACAGGATAAAGGAAATACGACCAACCTCATCAGGGACACAATCCACAGACAATGAGGGGGTCGGAAAGAGCACAACGTAAAAAGTAGGAGAAATATAACTGAGATAAAATCCAGATAGGAATCACATTGTCCAATCATATCAAGCAGGCAGATCAGAGAAGACCTTCAAATTCAGAGTGAAATGAAGACCTCTTATCCCAGAGAATTGAAGTGCAATTAACCATTGCTGAGGAACAACCTTGAAAGATCACGAGGCGTGAGTGCTCAAAAAATAACATGAAGCATGTTGGGCTAAAATAAAGAAATCATCTAAACGAATGCAAAGAAAGATAAAATAGAAAGTACTCAAGGATAATATTGCTAGACTGAGCCAAGACAGGGTCAAGAGTCTTCTTGCAACCACGGCGTACGAGATAGAGTCCATCGTCCCCCACCCGGTTCAAGCTCACGGCCTATCCAACGATTAACCGTATGTTCCTAGATCATCATCATTTTTGTTAAAGGGGAACATCAGATCCAAGAACACACGGGCAACCAGCCGATCCTTGAGAGGCTATACTAATGTAGATACCATATAGTAATGCAACAATCAGAAGGGATAGAGAGCCATACCTGACTTACCTACCAAGTGAAATGGCATTTTTTTTATTTTTATGATTTTTATGGATTTTCAAATAAGACAATAAACAACATGAATAAACAAGCATGAACATAATGAAAACATAACAACCAAATGAATGAAAGATAACATAACACAACGAAGAATGAACAAACAAGCAACATATGCAAGATATGTCATGAACAGTCAACATGCATGCATGAACATGGTGGGACAATACAACATGTAGTGGGACAACACATGGTTGGGACAAGAACATGTGGTACAACACATGGTTGGGACAAGAACACGAGGGATGATCACATGGGATGAAACAACACGAGACATGACATATATGCTCTTCAATCAAGCCCAAGATCAGATGAAGTAGAACCGTTGGGTTCACAGTCGTGAGGCAAAGAGCCCTCTCACAAAGATACGATCAAAAGCTGAGCAACACTAAGCAAAGCATGAGAAGGACATAAGCTTCAGAACAGATCGATAGACAAGATTGAAGAAAAGAGAACGGATTTGAAAAGCACGTGAACATGAGACAGAGCAAATGATAAGGAGCCAGGAAGAGCTTGAACACCTGTGACCTGCACACTGAGCAAACGAATCATATCCATTCTCAAAATAAAGATACGCAAAAATAAAAGACACATATGTTTGGATTTTTGACAATTTTTTGATTTTTTTTTTCAATTTTTAACAATATTTGATTTTTTTTGTTTTACGATAATATCTGATTTTTTCAGATTTTTGACAATATCTCAATTTTTTTAGATTACGACAATATCTCATTTTTTTGGATTTTGACATATCTCATTTTTTGATTTTGACATATCTCATTTTTTTGGAATTTTTGAAATAGCAATCTGCATCACCCAAGACGGGCTCAAACTACTGGCTAGGGATCGTTGCTCCTACCCCTCTCATTAAAGACTTCCCTTAAGCAGGGCATGCATATGAGGGTGGCTTACCACAACCAACCGCCTCTAAAGAATGGCGCCCCTGCTAAGGCCATACCCGAGATACAACCCAGCCTAAGAGGGAGAAGCAGAAGAAAATTAGAGACAAGCTTTATGCAGGATGGGAGACATCAAGATTTGTCTTCTTCTAAGGTACTACCCATCAAAGATACAGTCTGTTACGTCGGGGCTTTGTGTCTTTGATTTTGAGACCCATATTTATAGGCACGTATGAGACCGGACTCATGACGTCCCGCGGGGCTTTGCCACTCTTGCCATGCCTTTGATTCATAATTTTCTTTTGATTTTCAAATTCTATGATATTTGATGGCCCTTACTGGCTGTATTTCTCATGGAAGCTCACTCCTGAGGGTCAAGACTGCCCCTATTTAAGACCTCTCTCGTATTAGGGAGTGCCTAGGTCTGTCATCTCATCCATCCATCTCTTGCCCCTGCACTTGGCCGAGCAGAGAAGATAAAAGACTTCGTGCATACCCATAGTATGGCCAAAGCAACAACGGTGTTGCTCAAAGGAATCAGCTATGGATCGCTGTGAAGTGTGTGGAAAACCCATACAAAAGGTCACCCTCAACGATCGGGGAATGAAACTAGACTCCCAGCGTGGAGCTATCACCAGCTTAAGGATGTTGTAGAAGCGGACTTATTTTAACTAAGCTTAACTAAGCAAATTTCTAAAAACCACTTAACCATGTTGAAGAATAGCATTATAAGCATGTGCAGGAGTAATAGTAGAAATGATAGCATATTCTTGCACAAAATAAAAGATACCTGGCAAGTCCATGATGTGGAAATAGCATCCTGAAGCGAGAGCTTGATCATCGAGCTTCATATTCCTTACTTGACATGACAAAGATGAGAGGATAACAAGGTTTGAAGATTCCTCTACACTGAGGAGCGACAGACACTAAACTAGATGAAGAAGGATAAACAGAAGAGAGACGAGGGCTAGAACTCCCTCGTTAAGGCACAGAAACCCTGATAACAAGGAACTAGATACAGAAGAAGCAAAAATTACCTGGGATCAAGGCGGACCAAAGCCTCGAAAATAGCAAGAAAAAGGGCAAGAACCCTGAAAGGGTGAAGAGGAGAGAATAGACAAACCATGAGAAGATTGTGGAGAAGGTGAGGGGGAAGAGGAGTGATCATCCGACGTGGTCGGAGAAAAGGAACTAGGACCACTTGACAGAGTTGGGAAAGGAGAAGCATAAACATACAACAGGGTCGAGGAAAGAAAATGATAAACACCCGATAGGGTCGAGGAAAGAGAATGAGAAGTCAAACCCGGGGATATCGGGGGAGGAGAATCAGAGGAGGACACAGGCTGAGGCCAAGAATGGCGAGGAGATGGAAGTTCGGAGGTTTTGGATAGGGAAAGGAAGAACGGGGATTCGCGGACTCGAGATGGGAGGAGAGAATTGTGGAGGGAGAATTAGGAGAGGGAAGATACACCACCCAGGGGTGGGAACCGAGCAAAAGAAATGATGAGTGAAATGAAGAAGAAGGAAGAGAAGTGGACCCTTGAGTGCACAATCGATGGCCCTTAAACTTACGCCCCCGCCTCTTCTTAGCTGAACATGGACCCGCCTAGCGTGGAATCGGACCTTCGACCTTCTCAATCTGTAATACTTTCTCAAATAATGGGTCCACCTGACAGATGGCCTGGCCCGGCTATGAACATGCAACTTCATCAGGGCGGCCCCTAGACACCCAGTGCTAACTATAGGCAGACATTCTTGAACAGATAACTCCTCAAATGAATGAATATCATAAAACCATGGAGTTTTGTCACTTGGCACTAGCAACATGAGATTCAGCATCTCCACTCGGCAACTGGGCACGAAGCATAACTCCCTTACCAGAAGAGCAGGATGAAACTGAGGGAGAGCAATGTGCGGCGTTGACGTGGCCGACTCACTAATAAACCGAGGATTGCATAGGAGGTGCAGAATATACTTGGAAAGTGCAGAAGGTATGGCCAATTGCCCATTGAATGGGGAATCTATCAGGCTCTTGGCAGCCGTATGAGTTAGCAAAATCTGAGTAGAGAACCCTTCTTGGCCAGTGAACTGAATAGCAATCGAGTGAGAGGTAATAACAACATCAATAATCGAACCTCCGACAAGCAATGAGATTGCCACCGGCCTCACTTTAGCAAAACTGACACTAGTACAAGGGAACTCTTCTGATGTGACACCACCTTTGGGGTGGCAGCCACTCGACCGATGCCCTTCGACCTACAACCCGCAAGCATGCAATTTTGACGGTGGACTCACTCAAGCGGACTCACCCGCTTGGCACACACTACGGCCCGTAGGCAACCCGGTGATGGTGGTGAGGGTCCGTGATGCGGGACGGACATGCGACTCGACTCCAAATGGATATGTGAACCTCGGACTCTAAGCAAGCTCGCGATCTTCCCTTTTCGAGGGAAGCGTCGGACGTGCGCGGTTGAGAAATTGGCAAGAGCTAGGGTGGTCAACTCATAATTTCGTGCCCAGATCGGGTCACGGGATGGATCTCGCTCTCTCTCACAGCAGCAGTGATATAAAAGTAAAGAGGGCTATGATCCTAGCATGCTCTCTAGCAGCGGCATATAAAGCATATACGAATAAAGCAAAATGCTGAGTCAAGGGAGCGAACACGATACCTCCATGCTATCGGGCGTGGGGAAGACTTCCCGGCCGATCTCGTACTCCTGGAAATAATATTACACAATAATTACAGCAATACAATTACTGCCCACTCCACGCAGGGAGGTAAAGGGTGACACAATGGGACCCGGGAGTAGCGATTTCGGGTTGACGGGCCGCTTCTTGTGTTGCTTCGACGGCACACGTACTCACGACCGTGGGACCCACGTGCTGGTCTGAGGGGCCGTGTGGGACCGGGGTGGTACCATTATGGTGGGGACGCCTGGAGGGGTGCTCCCTAGGAAGGCGGTGTGCTGGTTCGCTGGCCGGAGGCCGGGCGGCTCCGATCTCCACTCGCCGGAGTTGCTGGCCACGGATCTGCAGTTCTATTTTACAGCGCGCGACCCGGCGAGATCTGCTGCGGCGGTCACTCCCAATGTCGGATTGACGAACAAGAGGTACCGATAGAAAGCTTACTTGAAATCCTTTGATCTATGGCCAGAGAAAGAAATGTGAGTTTCCCGTTGATGGCCTTTGTCGAATTTTCAAGCTGTTGACTCACAGGATCTGAAAACTCTGGGCAGAACCAAGTTTTCTTGAGAGTTGGCATTGACCGCGATGTAGACCTTCGATTCAGCCTTTGGGCCCTTCATGAAAGTTGTATCTACCGAAGAGAGGAAAACGGGGATATATCTTATGCAAGATTTGGTGGAAGTTTCGATTTTGTGGAGATTTTATACTGACTCGGAGTCGGATCTCGACAGCAGAAATAGATCTAAATTTAAGGAAAAGACACAATCTCTAAAATTGGGTATAAGGTTTTAGAAATTCGATGAAAATTGGTGAAGGGTGGGGATGATGGACAAAACCTCCAATAAAATTGAGGGTTCCAAAAAAAATCAAAAATGGGGTCGAAAGGTGGAAGAACTAAGCTTCTGCTACATAGATCTGAAAAGGGACTGATCAGGAAGATAGAAAGACACAAAAATAGAAAAATAAAAAATGAGCTCTGAATGACGTGATTTATTTACTGGAGGTTGGGAATCAAGATAAAAACCAACCCTGAAAATTTCAACTCCAGATGTGGTCGCAGTTGGGAGTTAAAATTCTCGGAGTGGGACTCTGTCCAGCCAAAAAGACCCTTGGATAGAACTTCAGAAGCGGCTTCGCGACGGCTCGATGGCGGCACGAACGGCGGCGGCGGCGGCACAGAATGAAATCAGAGGTGGAGGGGCTAAGATAGAAGGGTTCACAACCCTGAAATACAGAGGATGGAGAAGGAAAACCAGAGGAGAGAGAGGGGGGGTGCGCAAGCTTCCTTGGCTCAAAGGCAATTCAACAATGTTCTTCTCATTAATTCTCATTAAATGTGGAAATACAAGCATTTATACAAAATGTAAAAAGACTCAAAATGACCTCAGATCTAGGGTTGAAAGGGGTATTAAGAGGATAGAAAAAAATATTTCTCCCATGTGGTCAAAACACATTAAACAAATTCTAATCAAACTAATATAATTCCATTCAAACTTCACCTACCTTGCCTAATAAGACATGGAAGGGGGTGCCCCCTTCATGGGCATCCTCTTGGGCCTAGCTGGTCCAAGGCCATCCAATCAAGCCCATTAACCCATGCTTGGTCTATGGACTCTCCCACCTAGATGGCCCATGAGAAGGAAAAGCCCACTTGGGCCTTAAGTGAGTTAAAGGCCCAATATGAAGTATAATGACCCAATATGAACTAACCCCTTAATAGACTCTTCTAAATGCAACCCATTGATGTATTCTATATGGAATGTGACCCATTGATTTGTTAAAAGCCTTACAAAGGAGCCAAAATTAAAAAAAATCAAACAAACACACTAATACAAACCCATATACACTAATACAAGCCAATACAGACTAATATAACTCATTAGCCTTTGATGCCCCATCAATTCTCCCCGGGTGGTAGGAACTCGACCCCGTCGAGTAAGGGATGCTACTGCTCGAATAGCTCTGGCAAATCTACCACTGTACCAAGTAGCGCGGGTACGCTCCAGTCCAAGTGATCGTCACCTGCTCATTCTGTATATACTCGATATGCACAAGCTGCTATGAAAACGAGGCTAGAGGTGGTTACTCCGGGGTGGGGTCACTCTCAAGGGGAGGAGGCGGCTCAAAGACTCACTAGGAATCACCGCTGGGTCCCTGTAGGTGACTAGATCCGGGGCATAGATGTAGAGCTGATGCCATACTCATCAAGTGTAGCACCCCAGATAAAGTTACATAGGATAAGTCTCTGATAATAAAATTTTGAAATCTATATAGATATATAAAGAGGTCAAAACCAAATTAAAAATGTACAACTCAAATATATATATATTTATCCCTACATATAAGTAAATACATGAATAATAGATAGAATGAAGAAATAAGTAAAAAAGGAAATGGCTTAACTAAACTCTTAATGGGCCTTATGGGCTAGAAAAAAGAAATAAGTATTTAAAAAAATATATTTCTCTTTTGTTCAACTCCAATCCTTCAACCCTTTTCTTAAGACCAAAATGCTTGAGCCTAAAATGCCTTAAGAAGCCTTAATGGGTCTTTAGCTAATGCCTTGTATGTAGGGAACTTAAGAACCTAAAATAGATGGGCCTCGCGTGATCAGCCATGAGGAATTTAAAGGCTATTGGGCCTTATGCTTAAACACATAATGGGTATTATCAAAATGATAAAACCTTGTCATCTTTGAACACATGCATGACCTCTTAAATACCCACATAAAGAAATCTATAAAAGTCTTAAAGCCTAATAGGAAAGGGCTTCCCGTGGGTGAAAGGGGTAAAGGTTAATGGCTTTATGGGCTTTATGTTAAATATAGGGGTAATGGGTTTTATGGGGCCTTATATGTAACATATAATGGGCCTCAGGAAGTATATATATTAATGATATATAATGGGTTCCCCATTACTTATACGAAAAATCCACGTTTAGAACAATAAGCCAAACCATTCTTTAAAGCTTGATGGGCTTCTTACGTTAAAACCATAAAGCCTGTACGTAAGAGATTAGGTCGACCATGTCTTAGCTTGGATCAAACAAGGAAATCGACTGGAGTTTTTTGGAAATAGGATTAACGTGGGAAAGTCTAAATCGGTTAGGAAGCCATGCATAGAAGGAACTCTTACGAAGGAAATTTCATTCCCAATCAAACTCATAAGCTTATAGGATTTCTTAGGCTATAAATATAACCCCATCATGGACATATATAGGCTACTGCCGCTGCTACAATCAGGGGTAAAGGCCTTCGTTTTATTTTCTTTCTTTTGTCTTCTGCATGCTACGAAGAAGATTAATGTCTTCTTCTTTCCTGTTATGCAAAAACTGCGTAAAGAGGTGGCCGTCTACAAACTATTTTCATCATCTTCGCATAGGAGCTACTATTACTCTTGTTTAAACTCTCCAACCGTGTCCCTGTCACCATGAAAGGAGTATCTTCCTCCTGCAGTTCATGTGCGTAGGCTATCTCTTTCCGGTCGTGGTCGTGCAAGGAGGGGGCTGCTGACCGTTGAAGCTCCTTCCTTCCTTTTGTTTTCTCAACATAGCAACACTCGATTATGGGTGCTGCTGTTCTTCCTCTGTTAACCAAAACAGAGTATCGGATAGAAGAAAAGTTCCCTCTCAATTTCCAATGTCTATCAACTAAACTTCACATAAAGGTAGGTGTTCTTTCTTAAAGCCAAACATGTTAATTTTGCATGATCTTCGCATGATTTGTACGAGTTTCACATCGTGAATTGCATGTTTTACACTCTAATTTTAAATATCAAAGAAACCATGCAAAGAAAATAAGATATAATATTACATTCTATGGAATTTACGTAACAGGTTACATGGTGAATCACTGTAGAGATAGTTAGTTTTATTGACTTTGACGATTTGTTTGAGGGCGCCGGAGTGACATTTGGTTATGAAATTTTATGGGCGTAATAGTGGGATGGAGACCGAGGTAGTGAGAATGGTTGCACCATTTTTCATGCCCCCTATCTCAAGATCCCTCATCTCTCAACAAAAAATTATTTTGAACGTCCGGTTAAGTAGAGTTTTTCGAGCCCGTCATTTTGATATATAGAACGCCTGATTCCGACGTGTGTACGTCTAGAATCGGAGCCTTGAAAATCAGCATTTTTTGAAATGACGACATTTAGCATGTCGCCAAATGCTTTTGACGCCACAGGGCAATGGCGTCAAATTCGTATATATATATATATATATATATATATATATATATATATATATATATATATATATATATATATAACTTGTGATTATATCTTCAAAAATCCATATCTATTAAATTATGCCACGTAAAATTATAAAAAATATATTTCTGAAATCTTTGAATTTTTCCCCAATTATCATATATTCTATTTTTCTAAATTATTTTATATAAATAAAAATGTCTTTGAATATATGTTTTTGAAGTTAATCAATTGAGCAGATATTGAAGTTTGACACCTTTATTGAAATGACGACCATCTAAATGTCGTCAAATTTTTTTGACGACACAATGCAAGGGCGTCAGATTAATATATATATATATATATATATATATATATATATATATATATATATATATATATATATATATATAACTTCTAATTATATCTTTGAAAATCCATATCTACTATACTATGCAACAGAAAATTATAAAAAATATATTTTTGGAATCCTTGAATTTTTCTCCTAATTATCGTATATTCTATTTTTCTAAATTATTTTATATAAATTAATGTCTCTTTGAATGTACATTTTTGAAATTATTCAATTAAATAGATATTGACGTGAATTCTTGATAGATAAATAAAGTTAAAATTCATAAAATTAACGTCCCTCCAAGAGGACGCTAATTAATAAATGACGCCACCCACGGGCGTCAAATAATATAAGTTTATTTAATTACAGTTAATTATAGAATTGGATTGACGTGAATTCTATAATTAATGCATTCATGTTCTCACTGTCTCTTTCGATTTTGACCCATACCTCGGGTCTTTTGACACTCTCATCTCACGTCCGTAGATGGAGTCCCTTTTTCGTGATTGGTTCACGTTATACACCTCAACTCTCGGTGACATACGAGTCCTCCGTTGGATATTCCGTTCCTTCGGACTAGCAAGTTATTCATTGAGACCTCCGTAAGTCTCCGCTAGCCTTGGATTCCCTCAAGGCAACCGAGCAAGTTGTACCCTAAAAACCCTGGACCTGATCCGTGTCACTTTGGTTTTCTGTTAGTCTTGACACTCTACTCCTTTTGAAATCTTCTTGTCATCAATTTGAGAACATAACCCTTTGACTCTGTATTTGGCCAAATCTGATTCTGAAACATTAAGGGATGTGGGTCCGCGACTTTTCAGTGCCAGGTAGGACGGAAGTTCAATTCTGTAAACCATGGGAATTCTGGGTGTGTCATTGCACCAAAGTCTGTACATCTGTTATATTTCTGTTATTCTGTTATATCTGTCATTCTATAAATTCTGTTAATTCTAGAAGTTCTGTTATTCTGATATTTTGTTATTCGGTTATTTTGATAATTTAGATATTCTGCTATATTGCATATATTTATTGGAACTCTGTTATATTCTGGCCAATTCTGAAGTTATGTTCATCCAAGTAACTGTCCTTGTTACATTCTGATATCTTGTCCTTGGTTCTGTATGGGAATTTATCCCTATATCTCTTGAGCTTATAACTACCTTTGGCCTTGATATTCTTCTTTTCTGTTAGATTGATCATCATGATTTTCAAGTTATGTCATTTTGATGCATTGCATAGTCAAGAACATGTTAATTGGCTAACCACTTATATTCTGCTTGATGAGAGATGTAATTCCTACTGAGCGTTTCGCTCACCAGCCTATTTTTAACATTTTTTTCAGGTAATGATATTGAAGATAGTCCATCTGATGGGGAAGGGCAAGAGTGATGAGCGTTATGGAAGATTTGAGCTGGTGTCTTTTACTTTCCTTGAGTCTTTTCCCTTTTAATAAAGTATTTGAGTCTTTTCTTTTTCTCACATAAGTAGAGGCCAGTTATGTAATTGACATTCGATTATCAATAAAGAATATATTTTGTCCATATTGTCTGGCCTTGGAAATTCTGAGTCTTATGTATGCTCTGATTATTCACGGCTGTATCACTGCCGCGTTCCGAACAACACGTTCCGCTACTATCGGTTCGGGGTGTGACATCGAGCGAGTCCACTCGCTTCTTAAGGGACTGACACCAACGAGCTTGCACAAGACACATGCAGAGTCCTAACAAACCACACAAACAAGCCACACAAACAAACCACACAAAGAAGAAATAATACTGACTCATGCATGACATGCAATGACATCACCCACCAAGTGGCCGTCATCCGAGAGCCACATCCTGAGCGTCGGTATGCTCCTATACACCTTCCCCTGCATAGTACTCATCAGCTAGTTTCGGATCGGCCTCATAGCTGACAGTCACAAGTCCATAAGGCGTAGCTTCGCCAACCCCTAAGGCTAGTGTAGTACAAGTGGGGCATTGGCTGGCGATGTGGCCAAATCCATGATAGTGGAAACATTGTAGCCGTGACCTACTGGTCTCCCCAATAAGAGGGCTTTTACCCTTATCCTCCCGACGGGTAGGGGGTGTAGGCAATAGGGGTGGAGGTGTAGGTGTCATGGGCAACAAGGGTGGGGGTGTCGGTGCCAGAGGGCGGACAATGGGTGCCGGAGGGCGAGCAATGGGTGCCGGTGGTTGGGGTGGAGTTAGATCCCATGGTGGGGGAGGACGAGGCCTAGGAGTGAAGTGCTCCTGACGGGCGAGCTCATGAGGTCGAGCCATGGGGCCCCCCGGGTATGGACCTAAGGAACTACATGACTCGGCACTACGGTGAGGGACAGAGCCCAACCGTTGGATAGACTCGAACTCTCCCTCAAATTGCTCCATCTCGAGAGCAACTTGGTATGCATCCTCCAACTTGTCCACCTTACGACGGAGAAGCTCATACCATAGGTGCGGTTGTAAACCACGCTGAAATCGGGAAACAGTAAGGGAGCTCTCCTCCGTGGCGTCACATCGCAAATAGTATTCATCAAACTCGGTGATGAACTCGGAGACGGACCGATCTCCTTGGATAAGACTCTGTCACCTGTCTATGAGACGCTGGCGGTAAGTGGCAGGGAGATACTTCTTCTTAAGTTTGTCCCTCATCTCGGCCCAAGTCTCTATCGGGGGCTCCTGACGATGAAACAATAGGTTCTCCATGTTCCTCCAACAGGTTTGTGCTTGGCCTAAGAGTTTCATCAGGGCGAACTTGACCTTCCGTTGGTCCGATATCTTGAACCACTCAAAATATCGGTCCATGCCGGCCTCCCAATCAAGATAGACCTTCGGGTCTAAGGACCCGTCAAAAGTGGGAGGATCTGCACGAATGGTCTTAAGGGCTCGTTCATCCACATCTTGATCGTGGGTCCGCCGTGTGGGACGACGATCATGACCATACCCCTATGCTCGTTATCGGACTCATAGTCATGCACCTCGGGGATGTGATGCCTCCTAACCTCTATCCCTTGAACCCATGGAGCGGCGGGTTGCTGAACCGGGTCTTGTTGACCATGAGTAGGTGGGAGGGGTGCCTCGACTGGGGCCCTCGGGGGTGCCTCGGCTGGGCCCCCCTCTAGTATGGCAACTCTTTCTACCAAGCCCGGAACAGACTGGTCCGACTCGACGGCCTTATCCTCTACGGCCTTCATCCTTTCTTCTAGGCATGTGCCTAAGCCATTCATCCACGTACTCAACCCATCCATCCGATCTACCCATGTAGTCAACGCATCCATGCATGTACCCAACCCTTCCATACGTGTAGTCAACCCTTGCATTTGCCCCATAAGGGTTTGGAACATTTCAGCCACCGACGACGCATCGCGACTAGGGGCTCGGGGATCCGCCATAGGTGGTGGTGGGGGTGAGTATTGTGTACCTCTATGAGTGGGCATACAAAGAGACACGGAGACACCGACTAATGCAAATACGGACTAAAATAAAGATGATGCACCTAGACTTAACCAAGACTCGGCACGTGGCGGAGTTAATCGATCCGAAGATCACTCACGCAAGTGTGCGACCTTCCCGATAGGCGTAGCCTAACATTTGGACAACACCATTTGATATACCGAGTAAAGGGATGTAAATGCAACCTAGACCAACTTAGACAATGACTAAACGTAAATGACACACTTTTTTTTGTTTTAAACACCCTAGACTCAACCTCGCTCTGATACCAAATTGATGCGGGACGGACACGCGACTCGACTCTAAATGGATATGCGATCCTCGGACTCTAAGCAAGCTCGCGATCGTCCATTTTCAAGGGAAGCGCCGGACGTGCGCGGTTGAGAAACTGGCAAGAGCTAGGGTGGTCAACTCATAATTTCGTGCCCGGATCGGGTCACGGGACGGGTCTCACTCTCTCTCTCGCAGCAGCGGTGATATAAAAGTAAAGAGGGCTACAATCCTAGCATGCTCTCTAGCAGCTGCATATAAAGCATATACGAATAAAGTAAAATGCTGAGTCAAGGGAGCGAACACGATACCTCCACGCTACCGGGCGTGGGGAAGACTTCCCGACCGATCTCGTACTCCCGGAACAAATATTACACAATAATTATAGCAATACAATTACTGCACACCTCACGCAGGGAGGTAAAGGGTGACACAATGGGACCCGGGAGTAGTGGTTTCGGGTTGACGGGCCGCTTCTTATGTTGCTTCGGCGGCACACGTACTCACGACCGTAGGACCCACATGCTGGTCCGAGGGGACGTGTGGGACCGGGGTGGTACCACTGTGGTGGGGACGCCTGGAGGGGCGCTCCCTAGGATAGCGGTGTGCTGGTTCACCGGTCGGAGGCCGTGCGGCTCCGATCTCAACTCACCGGAGTTGCTGGCCACGGATCTACAGTTCTATTTTAGAGCGCGCGACCCGGCGAGATCTGCTACTGCGGTCACTCCCGACGTTGGATCGACGCACAAGAGGCAACGATGGAAAGCTGACTTGAAATCCTTTGATCTATGGCTGGAGAAAGAAATTTCAGTTTTCTGTTGATGGCCTTTGTCGAATTTTCAAGCTGTTGACTCATAGGATCTGAAAACTCAGGGCAGAACCAAGTTTTCTTGAGAGTTAGCGTTGACCGCAATGCAACCTTCGATTCAGCCTTTGGGCCCTTAATGAAAGTTGTAGAGACCGAAGAGAGAAAAACGGGGATATATCTTATGAATGATTTGGTGGAAGTTTCGATTATGTGGATATTTTATACTTACTCGGAGTCGGATTTGGACAGCAGAAACAGATCTGAATTTGGGGAAAAGACATAATTTCTAAAAATGGGTAGATGGCTTTAGACATTTGAAGAAAATTGGTGGAGGGTGGGAATGAAGGACAAAACCTTTAATAAATTTGGAGGTTCCAACAAAAATAAAAAACGGGGTCGAAAGGTGGAAGAACTAAGCTTCTACTACACAGATCTGAAAAGGGACAGATTAGGAAGACAGAAAGACACAAAAATATAAAATTATAAAACGAACTCTGAATGACGTGATTTGATTACTGGAGGTTGGGAATCAAGAGAGGAACCAACCCTGAAAATCTCAACTCCAGATGAGGTCGGAGTTTGGAGTTAAAATTCTCGGAGTGGGACTCTGTCCATCTAAACAGACCCTTGGATAGAACTTCAGAAGCGCCCTCGCGGCGGCTCGATGGCGGCATGAACGGCTGTGGCGGTGGCACATAATGAAATCAGAGGTGGAGGGGCTAAGATAGAAGGGTTTACTACCCTGAAATGCAGAGGATGGAGAAGGAAAACCAGAGGAGAAAGAGGGGGGGTGCGCAAGCTTCCTTGGCTCAAAGGCAATTCAACAATTTTCTTCTCATTAATTCTCATTAAATGTGGAAATACAAGCATTTATACCAAATGTAAAAAGACTCAAAATGACCTCAGATCTAGGGTTGAAAGGGGTATTAAGGGGATAGAAGAAAATATTTCTCCCATGTGGTCAAAACACATTAAACAAATTCTAATAAAACTAATATAATTTCATTCAAACTTCACCTACCTTGCCTAATAAGACAAGGAAGGGGGCGCCCCCTTCATAGGCCTCCTCTTGGGCCTAGCTGGTCCAAGGCCATCCAATTAGCCCATTAACCCATGCTTGGTCTATGGACTCTCCCACCTAGATGGCCCATGAGAAGAAAAAGCCCACTTGGGCCTTAAGTGAGTTAAAGACCCAATATGATGTCTAATGACCCAATATGAACTAACCCCTTAATAAACTCTTCTAAATGCAACCCATTGATGTATTCTATATGGAATGTGGCCCATTGACTTTTTAAAAGCCTTAAAAAGGAGCCAAAATTAAAAAAAAAAAACAAACAAACACACTAATACAAACCCATATACACTAATACTAGCCAATACACACTAATATAACTCATTAGCCTTTAATGCCCCATCAATTCTCCCCGTGTGGGAGGAACTCAACCCCGTCGAGTAAGGGGTGCTGCTGCTCGAATAGCTCTGGCGAATCTACCACTGTACCAAATACCGTGGGTACGCTCCATTCCAAGTGATCGTCACCTGCTCATTCTGTATATACTCGATATTTACAAGCTGCTGTGAAAACGAGGCAAGAGGTGGTTACTCTGGGGTGGGGTCACTCTCAAGGGGAGGAGGCGGCTCGAAGACTCACTAGGAATCACCGCTGGGTCCCTATAGGTGACTAGATCCGGGGCATAGATGTAGAGCAGATGCCATACTCATCGAGCGAGTCCACTCGCTTCATAAGGGACTGACACCAACGAGCTTGCACAAGACACATGCAGACTCCTAACAAACCACACAAAGAAGAAACAATACTGACTCATGCATGACATGCAATGACATCACCCACCAAGTGGCCATCATCCGAGAGCCACATCCTGAGCGTCGGTATGCTCCTCTAGACCTTCCCCTGCATAGTACTCATCAGCTAGTTCTGGATCGGCCTCATAGCTGACAGTCACAAGTCCATAAGGCGTAGCTTCGCCAACCCCTAAGGCTAGTGTGGTATGAGTGGGGCATTGGCTGGCGATGTGCCCAAATCCATGACAGTGGAAACATTGTAGCCGTGACCTACTGGTCTCCCGAATAAGAGGGCTATTACCCTTATCCTCCCGACGGGTAGGGGGTGTAGGCAATAGGGGTGGAGGTGTAGGTGCCGTGGGCAACAAGGGTGGGGGTGTCGGTGCCAGAGGGCGGACAATGGGTGCCGGAGGGCGAGCAATAGGTGCCGGTGGTTTGGGTGGAGGTAGATCCCATGGTGGGGGAGGACGAGGCCTAGGAGTGAAGTGCTCCTGACGGGCGAGCTCATGAGGTCGAGCCATGGGGCCCCTCGGGTATGGACTTAAGGAACTACGTGACTCGGCACTACGGTGAGGGACGGACACCAACTGTTGGATAGACTCGAACTCTCCCTTAAATTGCTCCATCTCGAGAGCAACTTGGTATGCATCCTCCAACTTGTCCACCTTGCAGCAGACAAGCTCATACCGTAGGTGCGGTTGTAAACCACACTGAAATCGGGAAACAGTAAGGGAGCTCTCCTCCGTGGCGTCACATCGCAAATAGTATTCATCGAACTCAACGATGTACTCAGAGACGGACCGATATCCTTGGATAAGACTCTGCCACCTGTCTATGAGACGCTGGCGGTAAGTGGCAGGGAGATACTTCTTCCTAAGTTTGTCCCTCATCTCGGCCCAAGTCTCTATCGGGGGCTCCTGACAATGAAACAATAGGTTCTCCATGTTCCTCCAACAGGTTTGTGCTTGGCCTAAGAGTTTCATCAGGGCGAACTTGACCTTCCGTTGGTCCGATATCTTGAACCACTCAAAATATCGGTCCATGCCGGCCTCCCAATCAAGATAGACCTTCGGGTCTAAGGACCCGTCAAAAGTGGGAGGATCTGCACGAATGGTCTTAAGGGCTCGTTCATCCACATCTTGATCGTGGGTCCGCCGTGTGGGACGACGATCATGACCATACCCCTATGCTCGTTATCGGACTCATAGTCATGCACCTCGGGGATGTGATGCCTCCTAACCTCTATCCCTTGAACCCATGGAGCGGCGGGTTGCTGAACCGGGTCTTGTTGACCATGAGTAGGTGGGAGGGGTGCCTCGACTGGGGCCCTCGGGGGTGCCTCGGCTGGGCCCCCCTCTAGTATGGCAACTCTTTCTACCAAGCCCGGAACAGACTGGTCCGACTCGACGGCCTTATCCTCTACGGCCTTCATCCTTTCTTCTAGGCATGTGCCTAAGCCATTCATCCACGTACTCAACCCATCCATCCGATCTACCCATGTAGTCAACGCATCCATGCGTGTACCCAACCCTTCCATACGTGTAGTCAACCCTTGCATTTGCCCCATAAGGGTTTGGAACATTTCAGCCACCGACGACGCATCGCGACTAGGGGCTCGGGGATCCGCCATAGGTGGTGGTGGGGGTGAGTATTGTGTACCTCTATGAGTGGGCATACAAAGACACACGGAGACACCGACTAATGCAAATACGGACTATAGCAAAGATGATGCACCTAGACTTAACCAAGACTCGGTACGTGGCAGAGTTAATCGATCCGAAGATCACTCGCGCAAGTGTGCGGCCTTCCCGATAGGCGTAGCCTAACGTTCGGACAACACCTTTTGATATACCGAGTAAAGGGATGCAAATGTAACCTAGACCGACTTAGACAATGACTAGACGTAAGTGACACACTTTTTTTTTATTTTAAACACCCTAGACTCAACATCGCTCTGATACCAAATTGATGCGATACGGACACGTAACTCGACTCCAAATGGATATGCGATCTTCGGACTCTAAGCAAGCTCGCGATCGTCCCTTTTCGAGGGAAGCGTCGGACGTGCGCGGTTGAGAAACCGGCAAGAACTAGGGTGGTCAACTCATAATTTCGTGCCCGGATCGGATCACGGTACGGGTCTCGCTCTCTCTCGTAGCAGCGGTGATATAAAAGTAAATAGGGCTACGATCCTAGCATGCTCTCTAGCAGCGGCATATAAAGCATATACGAATAAAGTAAAATGCTGAGTCAAGGGAGCGAACACGATACCTCCACGCTACTGGGCGTGGGGAAGACTTCCCGGCCGATCTCGTACTCCCGGAACTAATATTACACAATAATTACAGCAATACAATTACTTCACACTCCATGAAGGGAGGTAAAGGGGGACACAATGGGACCCGAGAGTAGCGGTTTCAGGTTGACGGGCCGCTTCTTGTGTTGCTTCGGCGGCACACGTACTCACGACCGTGGGACCCACGTGCTGGTCCGAGGGGCCGTGTGGGACCGGGGTGGTACCAATGTGGTGGGGACGCCTGGAGGGGCGCTCCCTGGGATGGCGGTGTGCTGGTTCACCGCCGGAGGCCGGGCGGCTCTGATCTCCACACGCCGGAGTTGCTAGCCACGGATCTGCAGTTCTATTTGATAGCGCGTGACCCGGCGAGATCTGCTGCTGTGGTCACTCCCAACGTTGGATCGACGCACAGGAGGTACCGATGAAAAGCTGACTTAAAATCCTTCGATCTATGGCTGGAGAAAGAAATTTGAGTTTCTCGTTGATCGCCTTTGTCGAATTTTCAAGCTGCTGACTCATAGGATCTAAAAACTCAAGGCAGAACTAAGTTTTCCTAAGAGTTGGCGTTGACCGTGATATAGACCTTTGATTAAGCCTTTGGGCCCTTCATGAAAGTTATAGAGACCGAAGAGAGAAAACGGGGATATATCTTATGCAAGATTTGGTAGAAGTTGCGATTTTGCGGATATTTTATACTGACTCGAAGTCGGATCTGGACAGTAGAAACAGATCTGAATTTAGGGAAAAGACACAATTTTTAAAAATGGGTAGAGGGTTTTAACAATTCGACGAAAATTTGTGGAGGGTGGGGATGATGGACAGAACCTCCAATAAATTTGGGGGTTCCAACAAAAATCAAAAAGGGGGTCGAAAGGTGGAAGAACTAAGCTTCTACTACACAGATCTGAAAAGGGACAGATCAGGAAGACAGAAAGACACAAAAATAGAAAAATATAAAACGAACTCTGAATGACGTGATTTGATTACTGGAGGTTGGGAATCAAGAGAGGAACCAACCCTGAAAATCTCAACTCCAGATGAGGTCGGAGTTTGGAGTTAAAATTCTCGGAGTGGGACTCTATCCATCTAAACAGACCCTTGGATAGAACTTCAGAAGCGGCCTCGCGGCGGCTCGATGGCGGCATGAACGGCTGTGGCGGTGGCACATAATGAAATCAGAGGTGGAGGGGCTAAGATAGAAGGGTTCACTACCCTGAAATGCAGAGGATGGAGAAGGAAAACCAGAGGAGAAAGAGGGGGGGTGCGCAAGCTTCCTTGGCTCAAAGGCAATTCAAGAATTTTCTTCTCATTAATTCTCATTAAATGTGGAAATACAAGCATTTATACAAAATGTAAAAATACTCAAAATGACCTCAGATCTAGGGTTGAAAGGGGTATTAAGGGGATAGAAGAAAATGTTTCTCCCATGTGATCAAAACACATTAAACAAATTCTAATCAAACTAATATAATTTCATTCAAACTTCACCTACCTTGCCTAATAAGACAAGGAGGGGGGCGCCCCCTTCATGCGCCTCCTCTTGAGCCTAGCTGGTCCAAGGCCATCCAATCAAGCACATTAACCCATGCTTGGTCTATGGACTCTCCCACCTAGATGGCCCATGAGAAGGAAAAGCCCACTTGGGCCTTAAGTGAGTTAAAGACCTAATATGAAGTCTAATGACCCAATATGAACTAACCCCTTAATGGACTCTTCTAAATGCAACCCATTGATGTATTCTATATGGAATGTGGCCCATTGACTTGTTAAAAGCCTTACAAAGGAGCCAAAAAAAAAAAAAAACAAACAAACACCTTAATACAAACCCATATACACTAATATAAGCCAATACACACTAATATAACTCATTAGCCTTTGATGCCCCATCTGTCCGGGATGGGATCTCTCTGCTCCGAGGGTTGGCTAGCCTAAGATTGAACCCCTAAGGGCCCTAGGATGCCCACTCTCGGGGGTGGCCAGCATGCCAAGGGCGTTGGGTATAGTATCTCTCTCACAACTCACCCGCGGTAGCACTCAATTGATGTAAATTTGGGACCGGGCAATCTCTCATCGTCCGAGGGAGCTAAGAGGAAATACTAATTAAGCAAGATAAATCAGCAAAGAGAAGGGGGCAGGAGCTCACCTGATCAGCATGAATACGCCGATCCTGGCCGGAGACGATGACGAGCGGGGAGGCGTGGGCATGCACCCGCACGCCGCGTCGGTGTAGCTTCGGATGGTGACCTGCTAATACATGCACTACGCCCCTTGCAAGGGGGTTAGACTAGGGGTGGGGGGAGTAGAATTAAAACCAAAATGTACCTCCACGCAGGGAGGGGTGCTCAGCCGGCTAGGCGGGGAGGGGAAAAGCTGAGCTAGGAACTAATTGGAAGGCGGTTGCCGGTTCTATCCGCTTTCTGGAACAGGGGACAAGCAGTCGATGTCGGCACCGCTGCGGCCACTCCAGAACTCCGTTTGCTACAAAACCAGAGAAAAAATCTCCTAGTTTGGCCCAGGAGGACGTCAGATTTTTGGGAGGACTTCTGGTTGCCGGCGTTGGTCGGGGCAGGGCTGTGAGCAGGGTCTCTTTTCTCTGGTTCTGTCTGCTTCAGCACCACTGCCATAGGAAGATGAGGTCTCCACGGGTGTTCCTGGGCTCTGATTCAGGCTTGGCTGGAGTCTGTGGATTCGTTGTCAAGCCCTCTTCGAAATAAAACCTACGGGGACACCGGAAGAGGTCAGAGTAGACAAGGACAGCCCGAACAGTGATCGGGTGTTTGTTCAGTCCTAGAGTAGATAGAACAGCGCACCCGAGGGAAAAAATTGAGAAATCATTGCTCCGGATGCCGAACGGGGTGCCGCTTCTTGGTAATGGAAGAAGACTTGTCGTATAAGTTCTCAGCCAAGTGGCGCCTCAAGAAGCACAGGAATGTGGCCGTGGGAGCTTCTGGAAATTGCTTTAGGTTGCTGACTGGACCAATCCTGTGCAGTCGGAGAAGAACGAATCTCCCTGGTAGTCACGAACTCAGACGGGGATGAGACCACCATCATTTCAAAATTGACAGAAAGATGAATCTAACGATATATGGTATGCTTCCTGAAGCCTTACGATGATGTCGTGGCACTCTCAGCAATCTGCTGGTACTTCTGCTGCCTGTGACCTAGAACAGGGCTTGGTAGGGAGTGTAGGTAAGAGAGGGGCGAATGGGGAAGGAGGGCTGATGGCTGGCTGTGGGTGCAACCCAGGTGGTGGGGGGTGATGGGGAGGGAAGGGGAACAGTTAGAAAGGGGAGGGAAATTCAAATTTGTCCTAGGGTTTGAGCCCCTTCAGCCTTGGGGAGACGGAAGGGTGCTTGGGAAAGGGTAGTGGGTGGTTGGGGGTTGGACGGTGGTTTGGAGATTGGTGGGTTCTACCTTGAGGGTTGGGGGGACTTGAATGTGTGTATAGGGAAGGGGGGGATATTAATGATGAGTGAATGAGAGGAGAGAGACGAAATTTCAAAATTTGGGGGTAGGGAAGAGAGAGAGAGAGAGAGGGAGGACCTCTTAGAGAGAGAGATATGAGAGAGAGATATCAAGAGAGGGAGGGAAGATAAAATTTCAAGGGAATTTCTAATTTCATTGATCATCAAAGGTTACAAATGAGGGAGGGGAGGGGGGTATTTATAGGCACATGACTTTTCATATGACCATACTGACCCTGAATAAATAACTAATGACCAAAGCAGTCGAAGGGAGGGCGCCCCTGGGCCTAGCCCACTGAATTGGGCCCATTAACCAACCTAATCAACCTAATGACATTCAACTTAGGTAAATGACTCTCAAACCTAGGTACATGACTCAAATAAAAGAAAAATTACATAGTTTATGACTCAAATAAAATATAAAATTTACATAGTTTATGACTCAAATAAAATATAAAAATTACATGACTAGGCTCAGAAATACTTGACAAACACAATGGCACATGCCGACTAACAATCCGAGCCTCAAAAAAATGTGGAGGGGCAAGTGATGCCCCCTTCATACCCCTGGGGTGGGGAAAACTCGACCCCGTCGAGTGTGGGTCCACCGGGGAAGTAGTACACTAAATGTAGCTCCGGGCGAGCCACGATCTCCAAACTCAACTCCGCGTCCCTAGTCGAGGGATGACTCTTTAGCCTCTCAAGGTAGCTCGGGCACACCCTCTTGCCGGCGATGGTACCTTGCTTGCCTAGTATTACCTCCGTGTGCTCTCGTCGGGCTCTCAAGCTGATTGGTTGAGACTCTCCGAAGGTGTCACTCTCAAAGGTAGGTAGAGGCTCGAGACACTCACTAGGATCCACCGCGGTGCCCGTATAGGGTGCCGGGTCCGCCACGTGAGAAGTGGGGTATGTCCCATAACCCGTCGGTAAGTCCAACCCGTAAGCCGGGTTAGCAAAGCCACTCGGAACTTGGCAAGGTCCAAGTCCTCGTGCCCTCAAATTGGAGGTGACCCTCGGGTAGAGCCACTCCAAAGTCATCATCGCCCAATTGCCAACTTGGAAATCAAAGTGGCGTTCACGAGCTTTTGTCCGCTTCAATGATTCTCACCGCTTGTTGCTTGCTTAAATACTCATGCCAAGTACTACGATACGGTGTGAGTGGCAAATGCATGCTATGCAAAGGGGGGCCAGGACAACCATATTTAGACCAATCATGCAGAGATGCCATGGAGACTTTGAAGGGTGTGGGAGGGCCGGGGCATCCATAGGTGTCCCTCTCATGCATGGGTGTGATGAGTGCCGGAGGACCCGGACATCCATGAATGCTCCTAACATGCTTAAGACTCATGATGAATGAAGGTGGACCATTACATCCGAATATAGACTACTCATGTTTCCTACTTGACATGTGCGCGATATGAATGAATGTACCCTACTTATGAATCATGTCAAGTGGTTCGAGGTGTCAAGACATATGCTTTCCTAACCCGAAAATGACTTTGATGTGTTGGGGTATG
Organism: Amorphophallus konjac; assembly: GCA_022559845.1. Taxonomy (NCBI): domain Eukaryota; kingdom Viridiplantae; phylum Streptophyta; class Magnoliopsida; order Alismatales; family Araceae; genus Amorphophallus; species Amorphophallus konjac. Next base: position 43,692,555 of record CM040124.1, read on the forward strand.
GTTTGGCATTGAAGTTTCCATTCAAATGGATCAAAGGGGTCAAGGAAGGTGGACATCATGGGGAGAGGCACCTCCTTGTTCCTTAGGTGAAGATCTTCCTTGGTCATAGCTACCCTTGTGTTGCTCGGGACTTGGGAGAGGTGGGCTTGGTCCAACATGGTGGGTGAGGGTAGGAAGGAGTGGGTGATAAGTGATGTGGGTGGACCACATGGATTCCCGGGTTCCCTTTGGCAGCGGTCAAAAGGATCAACATAAGTGTACCCGGAGAAAGGAGCTCTAAGTTCATCTCAACATCCTCAAGGTCCTCACAATATGGTGGTGGATCAATCCTCCTCTAATGAAATGATTGGGCCAAAGTTTTTAGTGGGTGGGTTGGCCATGAGGGAATGGCTTGGCTTCCTACCCGATATGAGGGACTCCAATTTGAGGATAAGGTCGGGCTCATCGGGTGTGGGGAGGAATAGAAGGAGGTCGCTAGTGTAGCAACCAACGGTGCAAATCGAGGTGATAGACCCGACACATAGGTGTAGGAGGTCAAGTGTCCTAGATTTGTTGGTCACCGTGGTCAACATGCTTGTGAACTTGATTTGCCATGCTAAGCCCTTAAGAAGATCCCCTAAGGTCTCCACTTGGTAAGATGATAGGATTGTGGTGTGATAGGAGGAGAAGGGTACTATGGGGAGGTCTAGCTCCATGGGAAGGTAGGCATGGGATGTAATGGGAGGGATCGGTCTCTTCTTTAGCCATCTAGCTAGGGGCCCATCTAAGATTATGGTGCCGTTTGTGAAGGTTTGTGGTTCTTGAGGTTCCGGATTGTTTGGAGTGGTGAAGGCTTGAGGCTCTTCCTCATCATGGGTGTGAACTTGGGTTTCCTCATGGGTGGGGAGAGGGCCCATTCTAGCATCTACGCCTATGTGAGTGGGTGTGGCCTCCTTTTCCAAGGGAATGGGAAGGTCTTTTGGGGATGGGGTGATGATGGTTGGTGCATGGCGCACCCTGGGTGGTGGGTAAAGGGAGACTTGGGTTAGGATAGGGAGGGGAAGTAGTGGAGGCCTAGGACATGGTAGAGTCAGGGTCGGGAGTGGGAGATGGGTTGGGTGAGGAGGCTTGGTTTGGTTGGTCTTGGGAGGTGTGTCCCTTATGGGGGAAGATGGAAGATCGGAGGGTGGGACCATTTGGGCTTGAGTGTTGAGGGTTAGGTGGTGGGGTGTGGGGGAGGTGGCCGAGGTAGGATCGATAGGGAGCGGTGGGGTTTGGGTCATTGGGGTGACCTTAGGCGGGCCGGGTGGAAGTGGAGGAGTGGTAGTGCTCCTCGGGCTATGACTACTCGGGTAGGAGGGGGAGGGTTGGGGTGTGTAGACCTTTCTAAGCTCGATTTTCATTTCTTCCCAAGTGTTAATCGACGCTTGCCCACGGATCCTCCTTAAACCCTCAACCATTAGCCAATGAGTTTTGGCTTGCTTTGAGAGGTGCATTTTGGCTAGTCTCACTTTCCTCTCTTTGGCCAAGGGGTACCAATCAAAGTATTGGCCCATCGAAATTTCCCAATCTAGATAGAGGCTTGGGTTGTTGGATCCCTTAAAGGCGGGGGCTTTGATTTTCAAAAGCGCTAAGAGGTGGTCATCCGGATTTTTTCAAGGGTAACTCTCATCCATTCTTGGTGCAGGCCTACTTCCCTCAAGTTTATCGAGTTGGGCAGTGATATTATCAAGCCGCCCAAAAATGTTGGGCATGGCCTCCATGAGGGAGTTGATGCAATTAACCTTGCTGGCAGTGGGGCTTCCAAGGAGTTTGGGATCCATTGGGAGAGGTGAAAGAGATGGGTGTGATTGGTATGAGGTAGCCATAGGAATGGGAAAGTGATGATGCTCGGGGTGATGGATGCAAATGTCCTAGGACTTGACTTGTAGAGATAAGTCAATGACTTGCTCTGATACCACTTGATGTGACACCACCTTAGGGGTGGCAGCCACTCGACCGATGCCCTTGGACCTACAACCCGCAAGCATGCAATTTTGACGGCGGACTCACTCGAGCGGACTCACCCGCTTGGCGCACACTAGGGTCTGTAGGCAATCCAATGATGGTGGTGAGGGTCCGGGATGGGACCTCGCTGCTCCAAGGGTTGGTTAGCCTAAGATTGAATCTCTAAGGGCCCTACGCTGCCCACTCTCGGGGGCGGCTAGCACGCCAAGGGTGTGGGGTATAGTATCTCTCTTACAACTCACCCGCGGTAGCACTCAATTGATGTAAATTTGGGACCGAGCACTCTCTCACTGTCCGACGGAGCTAAGAGGAAATACTAATTAAGCAAGATAAATCAGAAAAGAGAGGGGAGAAGGAGCTCACCTGATCAGCGTGAATACGCCGATCCCGATCGGAGACGATGACGAGCGGGGAGGCATGGGCATGCACCCGCACGCCGTGTCGGTGTAGCTTCGGATGGCTACCTGCTAATACATGCACTACGCCCCTTGCAAGGGGGTTGGACTAGGAGTGGGGGGAGTAGAATTACAACCAAGATGTACCTCCACGCAAGGAGGGGCGCTCAGCCTACCAGGCGGGGAGGGGAAAAGTCGAGCTAAGAACTAATTGGAAGGCGGTTGCTGGTTCTGTCTGCTCTATAGAACAGGGGATAGGCAGTCGACGTCGACGCCGCTGCGGCCACTCCTGGACTCCGTTTGCTACAAAACCAGAAGCAAAACCTCCTGGGTTGGCCCAGGAGGATGTCAGATTTTTTGGGAGGACTTTTGGTTGCCGACGTTGGTCAGGGCAGGGCCATGAGCAGGGTCTCTGTTCTCTGGTTCTATCTGCTTCAGCACCATTGCCACAGGAAGATGAGGTCGCCACGGGTGCTCCTGGGCTCTGATTCAGGCTTGGCTAGAGTCTATGGATTTTTTGTTAGGCCCTCTTTGAAATGAAATCCACGGGGACACCGGAGGAGGTCAGAGTAGATAGGAACAGCACGAACAGTGAGCGACTGCCTGTTTAGTCCTAGAGTGGACAGAATAGCGCACTTGAGGGAGAAAATTGAGAAATCACTACTCCGGATGCCAAACGGGGTGCCGCATCTTGGTAATGGAAGAAGATTTGTCGTAAAAGCTCTCAGAAATGTGGCGTCTCAAGAAGCACAGGAATATTGCCATGGAAGCTTCTGGAAGTTGCTTCAGGTTGCTGACTAGACCAATCCTATGCAGTCGGAGAAGAACGGTTCTCCTTGGCAGTCACGAACTCAAACGGGGACGAGACCACCACCGTTGCAAATCTGATAGGAAGATGAATCCAACGGTATATGGTACGCTTCCTGAAGCCTTACGATGATGCCATGGCACTCTCTACAATCTACTGGTACTTCTGCTGCCTGTGACCCAGAACAGGGCCTGGTAGGGAGTGTAGGTAAGAGAGGGGAGAATGGGGAAGGAGGACTGATGGCTGGCTGTGGGTGCGACCCAGGTGGTGGGGGGTGATGGGGAGGGGAGGGGAAAAGTTAGAAAGGGGAGGGAAATTCAAATTTGGCCTAGGGTTTAAGCCCCTTCAGTCTTGGGGAGATGGAAGGGTGCTTGGGAAAGAGTAGTGGGTGGTTGGGGGTTGGAGGGTGGCTTGGGGTTGGTGGGTTCTACCTTGGGGGTTGGGGGGATTTGAATGAGTGTATGGGGAAGGGGGGATATTAATGAAGAGTGAATGGGAGGAGAGAGAAGAAAATTTGAAATTTGGGGGTAGGGAAGAGAGAGAGAGAGGGGGCACCCCTTAGAGAGAGAGAGAAGGATGTGAGAGATATATATCAAGAGAGGGAGGGGAGATAAAATTTCAAGGGAATTTCTAATTTCATTGATCATCAAAGGTTACAAATGAGGGAGGGGAGGGGGGTATTTATAGGCACATGACTTTTCACATGACCATACTGACCCTGACTAAACAACTAATGACCAAAGTAGTCCAAGGGAGGGCGCCCCTGGGCCTAGCCCACTGAATTGGGCCCATTAACCAACCTAATCAACCTAATGACATTCAACTTAGGTAAATGACTCTCAAACCTAGGTACATGACTCAAATAAAAGGAAAATTACATAGTTTATGACTCAAATAAAATATAAAAATTACATGACTAGACTCAGAAATACATGACGAACACAATGGCACATGCCGACTAACAATCCGAGCCTCGAAAAAATGCGGAGGGGCAAGTGATGCCCCCATCATCTTCTTAGCAACCGCCTCCATAGAAAATGCAGGCTTATTATCCCCAAAATAGCCAGGTACCAAGCCTCGGACTGGCATGCGGCAAATGAAATCTTGAATCTTGTAGCGCAGAAGTTGCACTGAACAGTCTTGACTTGGCTCTTCATCTCCCTGGGGACCAGACCTGAGGGGCACCAAAGACAATGCACACACGCTCCGTGGGGTAGAAGTACGTGGAGAAAGGGGTGGAGAAGGCTTGGAAGGCGTGGGTGAAGGTTTAGAGGGTGTAGAGGTCTCGGGCGGTGGAGGGATAGCGGCGATGATAGGCTGGGGTGGAGGCAAAGGCAAAGGTGGAGGCGTAGGAGGGGGTAAAGGCGAAGGTGTAGGTGTAGGTGTAGGTGTAGGTATAGCCTGCTCAGGCTCGGGCAATGATGGGGAAGGGGATGGCAAAGGTTGTGGAGATGGTGGAAGTGATGGAATAAGGGTCTTCGGGGGAGGAGATGGTGAAGGCGGTGGTGATGGGTTAGGCAATGGTGAGGATGGTGGAGATGCTGATATGGACAATGAGGGTAGTGGAGGTGGTGGAGATGGAGAGGGTGAAGGGGAAGATCGTGGCACCCATCGTTGACGTATCGACACGACGCGTCGAGCGGCGTTAGGAGTGGAAATGGTGGTAATGGAAATGGAGGAGGAAGGGGTGGCACTTGCCGGAGCAGAGGCTTGGGTTGGTGGAGGTTGTGGAGGTTGAGTAGGAGATGGTGAAGGTGAGGGGGTATGGGGAGGACACCAGAGCACGAGTACGGCTCGACTCAGCGAGCCGTCGGTACCAGACCCGCAGCACGACACGGTGGACATCGACCTCTCTGTGGCTGGGGGACAGTCTGGAGTCGTCACCGGAGCGCTGATACTTCAGTACATATTTTTATATGTATTGGTATTTTATACGTATTTGGCCGTATTTGGTATGTATTTAGCATGTATTTGGCTTGTGTTATCTTGGGTTTTTATATTGGGTCAATGGTAGAATAAAATGACCATGTATTTGTATTTGTATTTATTTTGGTCTAAGGGGGGCAAAATATGTTCTAAGGGGATTAATCAATGGGATCCCCTTATGTTGACTCGTGAAAGGGGCGCCCCCTTCTTTGTCTCCACATGGGAGATTGTTTAATGTATGTTATTTGCATTTTCCCATTATACCCCCTTGACCAAGGGTATTCTAAGTCTTTTGGCTAGGTCTAGGGTTTGATTATATATATTCTCTTGTGTATTTTGGTGGAAGTTAATGAAAAATTAAATTGAAGAATGCTTGGTGCGCACCCCCCCTCTCCCCTTGGTGTTCTTGGTGTTCTTCCTCCTCCCACCCCCAATTCTCTCTAGATATGATCCCAAATCTTCTATCTCCTTCAAATTTCTTCTACTTCTCTTCTTCCTCTATCATCTGTGATCGTTCACCGCCGCCGCCACCATCTTTCGTGCCGCGGTTGAGCCACCACAAGCTGATCTCCATCCTGCTACCCCCAAACTCGGAGTTGCAGGACAGCAGCCCAGTGAAAGGTCTGGTACGGGAGATCCGACCGTTGGATTGTTACGAAACTTTGAGGGAAAATTCCCCCTATCATAGGTCATTCCCATTTTAAATTTCAGGTCGATCAGAGTTGGTTTAGGCTATTTCCTATGCATATGTTCTTTCTTCTCAAAGTCTACCTGCGTGTAGATCTGCGAGATAGACCTTGGCATCCAATTTTTATCGCCCATAAAATGTTATCAAAATCTCACAAAAGAGCTATGTGTGTCTCCATCACCCTCACATATACCGACCATAAAAATATTAGGTCCTGATTCGATCATTTGATTCTCGGCCAAAGCCCTTGATCAGGGAGGTTAGGTTCTATCCAGCCTATCTTGTATTTCGGGATAGTGTGATCAGTCGGTTTGCAGCCATTTTAATTTCAAATCCAGCCGTTGGATACATTTGGGATTCCAGTATGTCGTAGGATTTCAAATTCTCTTTTCAACGGTATCCTTTGTGCCTTGATCCGACGTCAGAGCTGGGAGTACGAGCTATTATTGCCGGAGCGCGTAGATCTAGACAGAAATACAGCTGCAGGATAGCCTTGAGACTTAATTCCCAAGAAATTGCCCGACTTCATCCCGGTGATCGCCACTCCTAGGGATCGACCCGGGACACTCCAGGAGCGCCCCCATCAATCGCTGCAACCAGGAGCCGCCCCGGACGTTGTACCAATAGTGGGTCCCACGTCGCTGAACCAGCCACCGACTACTGCCCGCCAACCCGAGATTAGTGCTCCCGAGTCCCACGTGTCGCCCGTTACCTCCCTGCGTGGAGTGAGCTTTAGCATTATTTCTGTAATTATTAATTATTGTTGTACCGGGAGTTCCAGACCTCGGCCGGGAAGTCTTCCCCACGCCCCGAGCGTGGAGGTACACTCGCCACCCCTCTTTTGTCGTATTTGCTTAGCTAGTATGCTTTCTAGATGCCACTGCATGTGAGTAGGATATTTTATTAGCTTGCTATTTATTAATTACCTCTGTGAGTTGTGAGTGCGAGACCCGTCCCGTGACTCGTTCCAAGCACGAGAGCGAGCCGACCACCCGAGTCTCGAAGCCGATTTCTCAACCGTGCAAGATCGTCACGTTTCCCTCGCCGGGGACGACTGTGAGTAGCGCTTCTTGTTTGGGGTATGATCGCCTCTTTTGGTGCTCGTTCGGTGCCGCATCATAGTGTTGTTGCTAGTCACGTCGTCTATCTAGTTGAGTCATCTGATAGAGTCTGAGGTCGCAACCCGTCCGCGTCGAGTCTCATAGTCGTCCCGCATCAAATTGGTATCAGAGCCGGTTTGAGTCTAGGGTAGTCGGTCCCAGGTGCTCCATTCCATCAGGTATATCAAACGGTGTTGCCCGAACGTTAGGTTACGCCTATCGAGAAGGTCGCACACTTACGAGAGAGGATCTTTGGATCCCAAAACTCTGCCTCGTACTGGCTTTTGGAGTGTAGGTTGTCCGTCATTTGCATTAGTCTGGCCATATAGGTCCTAGTGAGTCACACCCCTTAGTTCCCTCTAGGCCCTCTCCCATTGCATGCCAACCCGTGGAGGTGCCCAGTCCCATCGCCCTAACACTATGGGTGACCCTCGAGGTGCCAACCCGGGAGGCCGAACTCTGGATGATGTGTACGCTCTACTCATGGAGCGCATGGATAGGTTCGAGCAGACTAGTAGGGAGCATACCAAGCACATAGAGGGCCGTCTCAAACTCATGGAGGACCGTGCCGAGGTCTCCGACCTATCTATCCAAGGTCTGGTCGGAAGGATGGAGAATGTGGAGAGAGTCCCCTGGCAGGAGCTCCCCGGAGCTATCCCGGCCCCTCAGGGCCCCCCACCAGCGCCTGCTATCCAGCCCACCCCACTTAGGGCTGCGGAGCAACAGCCACGTGCCCCTGATGTTGAGGACTACGGGTCCAAAAATGAGTATGGGAGAGATGGCCGACGCCGTCGTGGTCACCGACCACAAATGGATAATGAGGAAGAGCGGGTCCTTAGGACGGTGTGAGCAAACCCTCCCACCTTTGATGGGTCCTTGGACCCAAAGGTCTATCTTGATTGGGAGGCCAGTATGGACCGGTATTTCGAGTGGTTTGAGATGTCAGACCACCGAAAGGTCAAGTTCGCCAAAATGAAACTTCTAGGTTTGTCACAAACTTATTGGAGAAACATGGAGAACCTGTTGTTTCACCGTTAGGATCCCCAGGTAGATACGTGGGATGAGATGAGGTTCAAGCTTAAGAAGAAGTATCTCCCGACCTCCTACCGCCAGCGCCTCATATACAGATGGCAGAGTCTCACCCAAGGAGATCTGTCCGTCTCCGATTACATCGCCGAGTTCGATGAATACTTTTTGCAATGTGATGCCACGAAGGAGAGCTCCCTTACGGTCTCCCGTTTTAGGCGTGGTCTGCGACCACACCTACAGTATGAGCTTTTCTGCCGCAAGGTAGACAAGCTGGAGGATGCATACCAGGTTGCTCTCGAGGTGGAGCAATTTGAGGTGGAGTTTGCTCCTACTATGCGCCAGGGGGTCCCATATCCGCGTGTGTCTGACCCTAGGACCACGCCTGGTTCCTATACTCGGTGGCCTGCGGCCCGCCCCCAGGAACCTCCTTGCCAGGACCTTGCTACTCCTAGGCGCCCCCTCCCTCTAAGGGATCCTCCTCTTCCCCAAAAGGCACCCGTCCCTACCCCTAGACCTGCCCAACCCACCATACCGACTCGACCACCCCTACTTCCTATACCCCCAGTCCGTCCTTTGGACAAGGGTAAGGGGCCTATGGTTGGTGGAACATCCCAGGGCTTCGGGACTCAGGGAACCTGTTATAGGTGTGGTGGGGTTGGCCACTATTCGGCCAAGTGCCCCACTCGGGAGTCGCTTGTCATCGCTGATCCATCTGCCAGCGACCCTACACCTGAGTTGGTGCCAATCAATTACGAGGCTGATCAGGATTTAGCAGAGGAGTTCTTTGATGAACTCATGGAGGGAGAGCCAGTCGATGTCTCGGGTACCCAGCATCAGAGTGATGTACAGTTGGGAGTAGTCAGGTGCATCCTTACCCAGCCCCAGGTGAGTGACGACTGGCGTCGTACCACCATCTTCCACACATTTTGTAGGTTGGGAGGAAAGGCCTGCAAGGTGATTATTGATAGCAGGAGTTGCATTAACGCCATCTTTACGGGCATGGTTAAGCATCTGGGTTTAACGCCCGTCGATCACCCCGCACCTTATAGGGTATCTTGGGTTGATTCTACTTCCATCCCGGTCAGGCTGAGATGTCTGGTGCCACTGCAGTTTCAGGATTACCATGATGAGATTTGGTGTGATGTGTTACCCATGGAGGTGGGTAACATTATCCTAGGTAGGCCTTGGTTGTTCGATCAGGATGCCACCCTTCAAGGTCAGTCGAACACATGCACATTCGACCACGGAGGCCATAGGATCACCCTCCATCCCACCCAGCCGAAGGATCCTTCTGTCCGAGGACCAGCCGGTCTCAGCACTTCCACCCCTCCTAGTCAGGGGACAGTTGGTCCTTCAACCTAATCCACGACGTGGGCTACTACCTCTTCGATTGCTCCTAGCACAGGAGGCCCCCCACCCCGGAGGTTAATGATTATTAGAACGCGAGAGATGGAACAAGAGGTGACCAGGGGTAGCCCTATCCTTACTGTTGTTGTCCGAGGAGTGGAGGAGGTCGCTCCTAGGTCTGATGATGAGCACCCCCCATAGGTATCTGCGATCTTCCAGGACTTTTCTGATGTCTTCTCGGAAGACCTCCCCGAAGGCCTTCCGCCTATGAGGGACATTCAGCTTGAGATCGACTTTGTCCCGGGCTCGTCCTTGTCCAACCTCCCCCACTATAGGATGAGTCCCACGGACCATGCCGAACTTCAAAGGCAGGTCGAGGAGTTGATGAGTCGGGGATCTCTTAAGGACAGCAAGAGCCCTTGCATTGTTCCCACATTGTTAGCCCCGAAGAAGGATGGCACATGGAGGATATGTGTCGATAGCCGTGGAATCAACAAGATCACGGTGAAGTATCGCTTTCCCATTCCCTGATTGGATGATTTGTTAGACATGATGTCGGGAGCCAATATCTTTTCAAAGATAGATCTTCGTAGTGGCTATCACCTGGTACGGATTAGGCATGGGGATGAATGGAAGACGGCATTCAAGACCAAGGATGGTCTTTATGAGTGGTTGGTTATGTCCTTCAGGCTTTCCAATGCACCTAGCACTTTCATGTGATTGATGACCCAGGTTTTACACCCTATGATAGGGGTCTTCTTGGTCATCTACTTTGACGACATTCTTATCTACAGCCGCACTAGGGAGGACCACTTAGACCACCTTAGGCGGGTCTGTGTCGTTTTGAGGCAGGTGAGCTTATTTCCCAACCCGAAGAAGTGTGCCTTCATGACAGATCAGATCACTTTCCTCGGGTTCATTGTGTCTAGAGATGGAGTCTCCGCTGATTCGGAGAAGATTAATGCCATCAGAGAGTGGCCCGAGCCCCGCACCCTCCATGATGTCCGGAGTTTCCATGGTGTTGAGTAGTGGACAGCAGATCTAGAGGGGAGGGGTGAATAGATCTGCCCCTCTTTTCGCAATACAACCCTCTATAAGACTAGTCAAAAATAATTGCAGCAGAATACAACTAGATTAGCGATGTATAAAACGATTTGCTTAGAAATATGATTTCATAACATGAAGATTGAACCTAAGCATGCATCTAAAACATATCAATCACACAATCAAACCACAACACAAAGGATTTTAAGGTGGTTCGGACTGAATCCCCAGTCCTACGTCCACCCCTCACCAAATCCGGTGAGGCTCCACTAGTGCCACGCACTGAACCACAAATCGGAAAGACCTCCAATTACCTTCCTACTAACCACAGGTAGGGACGTCAACACCGCAGATCGGACAACTTCCGATTGCCTTCCTACTAACCACCAGTAGGGATGATCTTCAGTTTCAAATGTTTGAATGAAATGGAAGGAGAACAAATATGAAATCACTCAAACAAGATATAGAGTATGCTCAAAGAAAGAAGATCTTGTCTGAGTTGCAGAAGCTTGAATTGGATGCTTTGAAGGTGTCTTCTTCCTTGCGAGATGATTTTCCTTGAATCTCTTCTAGTTGATGAAGAAGATGATGGATGTAGCTTCGATCTTCCTTTTGATCTTCTTGAGTTGATGAAGAGGATGAAGAATGCAGTTTAGATCACCTTTGAAAGTCTTGATTGCTTCTTACTTCCTTGGAGGTTGAGATGGCTTCAGATCTGGACTTGAATCCCCTGGAATGGATGAAGCTTCTTCCCGTAGTACTGTTCACGGCTACAGTACTTTGAACTCCTCTCCCTTGAACACACCCTTGCAGCCTCCCTTGAATCCCCTTGAAGCATTAGGTTTACTAACCCCTCATGTGTTGGTTTTATAGACTTTGAATGGTCCTTGGACATCCCCCAGACCAGATCCACAATCCATGGGGGATTGAGTGACTTTGGGGTTAAACAAATGGGTAGAAAGACTTCTCCTCGAGCTTGAAACAAAAGTCAACAAAGGGGGCCTCGGGGCTGGCGGTCGACCGGAAGGCATGGGGCAGTCGACCGGAACCTGCAAAATCTCCATCTTTTCGGTTCTGGGAGAACCGGTCGACCGGAAAGGCAGGGGCGGTCGATCGAAACCTGTAAATCCTGGAGTGTTTCGTTTCTGGAAGAACCGGTCGACCGGATGCCTAGGGGCGGTCGACCAAAACCTGTAAAAGTTGCCAATCTTCATCTCTGGAAAAACTGGTCGACCGGCCAAGGTGTGTTGGTCGACTGGAAAGATCTATACCTGCAAAAATGAAGTGTTAGCCCAAAGAAACATGTCCATAAGTCAAGATACTCATGTCCTTATCAATTCCATGTATTTTTGGGTTTGGTTTATGCATTAGATCATTTGAGCATTTTTGGGTAGGTAGTGGGTTAACCCAATAATATTTATAAGTAAAATATCATATTTATCTCTCATTTTATAATTTTAAATATCTCTCTCATTCCCTCTCCCTCTCTCCCCTCCCCTCTCTCTCACGTCACTCTCTCTCTCTCTCTCTCTCCATGCTACACTCATTAGTTATCATTTTTATGAATTTTTATCGTTTTTAGAATTATTTTATTATTATAGCATTAGATTTATTAATTATTTTTTATGATTTTTATCAGTATTGTAATTATTTTATTATTATACTATTATATTTATTAATTATTATTATTTTTAGAGAGAGAGAGAGTATTGATTTGGGTGAGAGAGAGAGAGTGCATTTATTGAGCATTGATTGTTGGGTTAATTCACCTTAACCCACCTGTGGAGGTGGATTTCGAAGTCTAGGGTTACTCCAGGTTTAATACTCTTCCTCCAGGTTTAGTCCAGGTTTAAGTATCAAAGCAATTTGGACTTCAAAAAGAGTTAGTCCTATATTAAATAATTACTAACTCAGGTTTAACCATATATCAAAGAGAGGCTAGAAGTTTTATCACTACCCAATTGTGGTGTGGCTTATTTGGATGCATGGTTCATGTAGGAATCGAGGTCAATATATGATGAAAAAAAACTAAACTCAGTACTGGGCACCGGAGATGTGCACTAACCTCAAGTGTCCAGTGATTATTACTCTTGGAAAAAGTGGACATACAAGTTTCATGAGTATTTGATGTGGATCTTGTGATTGATCTGATGAGCTAAAGCAAGGTGATTTGGGGGCAATCTTGAAAGAGTGTAATCAAATTAAACAATCAACTAGCTGTAATATTTAAAACAATGTGCTGATGGAAGGGGCCAATTAATTAGGTGGGAATAGGATGGATTATATACAGGGGCGTATCTGCAGAATTCCCAAGGAAATATACATGTAGTTTCGTATGCATTTTGTGCGTGAAATGGTGTAAACATACTTTGAAAGCTATAATGAGCATATTTCTTGATAATCCGCCACCGGAAACCCCCGCAAGGGCGCTGCCCCCTTGACCCCCGTGACCTGACCGGGCAGGTCGATCCCCGTGACCTGACCGCGCAGGTCGATCCGCGTGCGAGGGTGCAACATTGAGCTTTCACATTTGCCATCTCAACTTCATTCCTTGGCAATTCATTGGCATATCTGTCATGAACAAAACATCACATATGTCAGTCACATGAGAGTGAAAAATATCAATGACTACTAGTGTTTAGCCATTATCAAAACCAAGAATACCACAGAACTCATATGACCATAGGATGATGTCGAATTACTCAAGTGACCACAAGATGAATCAAATGACCATAGGGGCACAACACATGGCTTAACAACGTTCTATCGTCGCTTCATTCGTGGCTTCAGTTCTATCACTGCCACGATCATTGATTGCATTAAGAAGGGGGCATTTGTATAGACTAAGGCTACAGCCACGGCCTTTCACGACATTAAGGAGCGCATGACCCAGGCACATGTTCTTGCTTTACCTGATTTTTCCAAGATGTTTGAGGTCACATGTGATGCCTCTAGAGTGGGCATTGGTGGCGTGTTGAGTCAGGAGTCCCACCCCATAGCATTCTTCAGCGAGAAGCTTAATGATGCCAAACTGCGATATTTCACATATGACAAAGAATTCTACGCAGTTGTCTAGGCATTGAGGTAATGGAGGCACTATTTGTTGCACCAGGAGTTTGTCCTCATGGGGCCTTACAATTCTTCCATACCCAAAAGAAGTTGAACGCTCACCATAGTCGTTGGGTGGAGTATCTCCAGGAGTACACCTTTGTGCTCAAGCACAAGGCAGGGGTGGAGAACAAGATCGCCGATGCTCTGAGTTGGTGGATGATGATGTTGACCACCATGAGTGTTGAGGTGGTAGGCTTAGAGAGGCTGAAGGATGATTACGTTGATTGTCCGGATTTAGGTCCAATCTATGCCGCCCTTCAAGCTGGTCCCTCGCGTGATTATAGCGAGTTTGTGATACAGGAGGGTCACCTATTCCGGGGTGACAAGTTATGCATCCGACGGACTTCTGTTTGTGACTTTCTTACGTGGGAGATGCACGCGGGAGGTCTTACTGGCCACTTTGGCTGGAACAAGACCATAGAGTCGGTTGAGCATAGATACCATTGGCCTAGCTTAAAGAGAGATGTCGCTCGCATCGTGACCCAGTGCCACACATGTGCCATGGCCAAACAAAGGAAGCAGAATATCGGCCTTTATACTCCCCTCCCTGTCCCGGATAGTCCATGGCAAGACATTAGCCTGGACTTTGTGTTGGGATTGCCCCGCACCCTCCGACGGCATGACTCTATCTTTATGGTGGTAGACAGGTTCTCGAAGATGGCATTATTCATTCATTGCTCCAAAACCTCGGATGCCTCTAGAGTTGCCAGTCTATTCTTTTCACACTATGTCTCCAGGTTCGGACTTCCCCGCACTATAGTGTCTGATAGGGATGTGCGCTTTACTACCTATTTCTGGAAAACCCTATGGCACATGATGGGCACCTAATTGAAATTTTCCATGGCATATCACCCCCAAACTGATGGTCAGACTGAGGTTGTCAATAGGAGTTTGAGGGATCTTCTTAGGTGTCTTGTCCGAGATCCAGTCAGGGATTGGGATTTGGTCTTACCCTTAGCCGAGTTTGCTTATAATGATTCGGTCAATAGGTCTACCGATATGAGCCCCTTCGAGATTGTCACTGGCCGTAGACCTAGGAAGCCCATATACCTAGTCCCATCTCCCATCCAGTCCCGTATATCTGAGTCAGCCGAGTCTTTTGCCGATCAGATTAGATAGTTGCATGAGCATATCCGTCATCACATTGAGTCTAGCAATGCACGATACAAAGAATTGGCTGACGCCCATGTTGAACCCCCTCCTCATGTAAAATGCCTTATGGTTTTGATGTTGACCAAATTATTTGCAAACTGAAAATGTGTTTTTCTAACGTCCTGGATTTCAACTCATCATACGAGGTTTTGGCGTGTTATGAAGGCTCAAAGCAATCTTCTTAAGGGTAAGTGAGTTAATTTGGCATTTTGGATGAAAGAACTAATTGTGAGTTATTTTGACAGGCCAATCTACAAGGACAAGAATTTCAATGCTCTGGGACGTTTGGTGAGATCGACTTCAACTTTGATATTCAATTCTATGGTTGAAGTTCTTTAAGATCGTCTCATATTTGTAAAATATCTAGATGTGTTCTTGGACTTAGAATAATGGTTTGTGTTTGTTGTGGAGCGTGGGTCGACTCATCGGGGTGATCCCCAAGCCAATCAGAGCAATTTAGCAAGGGTTCTTAACCCCTGCTGAAAGGGTCGACCCAAAGGGTCGACCCCTGGCAATCAATTAAAAAAACCCGTCGGCCCTTTCTCAACCCAACTGAAAGGGTCGACCCCAAGGGTCGACCCATGCCCCGAGGGTCGACCCCAAGGGTCGACCCCTACATGACCTCTTGCTATTTTTTGTTGAGCCAGAACCTGGTTCTGAGAGGGTCGACCCCTGGGGTCGACCCATGACTTATGGTCTTCTAGCACAGCACGAGGGTCGACCCCAAGGGTCGACCCCTTCAGTTCTGGGCCGAGCCGTGATTGTTGACTCTTGGGATTTCGACCTCATGGGTCAAATGTATTAGGTTGGGATCCCGTGTTTAGCTCCACGTTTTGTGGATCTGGTCCCTTCACCATCCCCATAACTCTCTTGGCCTATATAATATCGTTTAGTTGATGAAAACCCTAGGGAAAAATCGTATGTTGAGCTGTAAGCCTTCTTTCTAAACCTTTGTGTTTGTAGGTTGAAGCAGCCACCTCCCGACCGTGTACCAACTTGAAGATTGCGTGAAAGTGAAGGGAAGGAGAAGGAGAACTACTTCCATACAAGCCACAGCTGCTGGATGCGATCCAAATCAACTTGAAGCTTCATTCAAGCCAAGATCATCACTGTGCTGCACAAAGTGATCGATTAAATTCGTGGAAGTGAAAGGGGGAGCTCCAACCAGATAATCCAACTTCTTTCATTCATCTCACTCTGAATACTTTGAGTTTGACTTCATCATCTGTTTGTAGTCCGTAAATCTGAGATTTGTGTGTGAGTGTTCGTGTTCGGCAACACGAACGTGTGTGTGTGTATGTATGTGTGTGTGTGTGTGTGTTTGCTGTTCTACACAGCGTGTGTGTCTGTTTGCTGTTGTATACAGCGTGTGTGTGTGTGATTCACTGTCTAGTGAAGGTTAATCCTCTGTGTGAGGGGTGGACGTAGGGGACACGGTGTGTACCCGAACCACCTAAAAATTCCGTGTGTCCATTGTGGTTTGATTTTCCGCTTTATTTCGTGTGGGCTTCACGGTGAGGAGAGAATTCAATTTCTTGTTAATTAATCACACCATCATCACACATCCACGTGTGTATTTCTGTTCGTGCTAGATTTGAGTTCATTGTTTATCTTGCTTGCTCCCGTGTAGCTTGTTTTTAGTTTTTTTTTGGCCATCAATTCACCCCTCCCCTCTTGATTGCCACCCTCCGGGACTCAACAATTGGTATCAGAGCTTTGGTCTCTGGTTGATTTACGATCTCACAGTCGTCAGAGCAGATCCCGTTAAATGGCAAACAGAGGGATGATGCCCGAAGGTCATTCCATTCAAAGACCTCCGCTCTTTGATGGATCGAACTACCTTTACTGAAAAAATAGAATGTATGTTTTCCTACGTGCCCAGGACTATGATGTTTGGCGTGTCATAAGTAAGGGTCCATATGTTTTATCTGAAAAAGAAGAAGAATGGGATGAAGAAGATATAGAGAAGTGTTCAACGAACTTTAAGGCTATGAATATAATTCAATGTGCCGTCCATCCAAACGAATACTCATGAATATCTATGTGTGCCTCTGCGCAGGAGATGTGGGATAAGCTGCGGCTTATATATGAAGGAACATCGCAAGTCCAGGAAACAAAGGCCAATCTCTTAGTTCGAGACTATGAGTTGTTCGCAATGAAGCCAGAAGAATCAATTTCTGATATGTTTGCAAGGCTAACAGAAATTACAAATGGACTAAAGGCGCTTGGCAAAGAATATTCAAACAAGGAGCTCGTAAGAAAAGTTTTGAGATCACTTTCTTCACAGTGGCATACAAAAGCCACTGTAATTGAAGATTCCAAAGACCTCAACACCCTAACTCTCAATGAGTTGATCGGCTCGCTGATGACATACGAAATAAACATCAAAAGAAGCGAGGAAGATCACAAGAAAAAGAAGGTTGTCACACCACTGGCTCTAAAGGTGAATTCACCGGATTCAGAGGGCAGTGAAAATGATTCTATTGGCAACACAGAAGATGAAGAACTGGTTGCCATGATCACACGACGAGCAAGAAGGTTCGTCAAAGAAACAAGGACGTTCGGTGGTCAGTTCAGGAAGGGTCCAAGAGGGCAAGGACCAAACAAAGGAGAAAGTAGCAAGAAGGAAGAAATAATTTGCTACGAGTGCAAGAAACCTTGCCACATGCGAGGTGAGTGCCCCGACCTCATCAAGAAAGTGAAGAAAGGTAAATTCAGGAAGCCCAAGGCCATGATGGCCACATGGAGCGATGAGGATGAGGATGACTCCGGCATTGAGGATGGACTTGACGAGCTAGTCCAAAATCTATGCCTCATGGCCAATGATGATGAAAATGTAGATTCTGAACCTGAAACTCTCACCTGTGAGTAATGGCAAATCGCATATGAGTCTTTGTATGAAAAATGTAGAAGATACAAATCTGAAAACAGAAATTTGAAAAAGAAAATTGATCTTCTTGTTCATACAAACAAATCATGTGAAGAATGCCATCCCTTGAAATCAAAAAATGAAGGCATGAAACATCAAAATGAAATTCTTGTTTCAAAGATTGAATTGTTTGAGGAAGAGATTTCATGCATGAGAGAAGAACAATCTAAATTTCTGAAAATGCATGAACACTTAAAAAATGAATTGGAGCACAAAAAGCTTGCAAGTATTGCTTGCAAAGAAGCCAAGGTGAAGGTTGAAGAAGAGAGCCAATCTCAATTGGCTCAAATAAAAGAACTTGAGGATGCTCTTGTCATTCTTGAAAAATCAAAAATTCAAACGACCCATTGGGCTCCCATAAATTCAGCTTCCTCCAAAACCAAGAAACACATGCATAACTCCTATTCCAATGTTGGTAGAAGGAGGAAAAGAGATGAAAATATCAATTGCTTTTATTGTGGAAGAATGGGTCATGACATGTATGACTGTAGAATTCTGAAATGTGATGAAGAA
Organism: Amorphophallus konjac; assembly: GCA_022559845.1. Classification (NCBI taxonomy): domain Eukaryota; kingdom Viridiplantae; phylum Streptophyta; class Magnoliopsida; order Alismatales; family Araceae; genus Amorphophallus; species Amorphophallus konjac. Next base: position 43,710,583 of record CM040124.1, read on the forward strand.
AAGTTTGCTAAAGTCAGAAACAGATCATATGTGCATCATGCTTCTAACCACCATGGACCCAAGCTTGCTTGGGTATCAAAATCTCCATAAGCACTTCAATTGTATTGCAGGTCCACACGAGAGCTCAGAAGACCAAATGGTACTTGGATAGCGGGTGCTCTCGGCACATGACGGGAAATAAGGAATGGTTTGTAGATCTGCATAAAAAGGATGGTGGAATGGTGGCATTCGGTGGTAAGGACAAAGGAAAAATTATTAGAGAAGGTAAGATTGGTAAGAATCAAAATCACACCATTGAAAATGTGCTGCTTGTGGAAGGTTTGCATCACAACCTTTTAAGCATAAGTCAACTTTGTGATAAGGGATGCAATGTTGTTTTTGATTCTAATCACTGCACTGTTTTGAACAGACATACTCATGAGGTTAAGTTCATTGGATTCAGGTATAACAATGTTTATATGATAGACTTAAATGATGCTTCTCATGAGGGTTTGTGTTTGATTGCAAGGAACAAGGATGATGCGTGGCTATGGCATCGCCGGCTTGGACATGCCAACTTCAATGTCTTGTTGAAATTATCAAGGAAAGATTTGGTGATTGGACTGCCCAAGTTGAAGGTCGTCGAAGACAGAGTGTGTGGGGCGTGCAGCATGGGAAAACAGACAAGGACGTCATTCAAAAGCAAGAATGATGTGACCACATAGAGGCCTCTAGAAGTCATCCACATTGATCTCTTTGGTCCAAGCAGGACACATAGCTTGGGTGGTAAACTATACGGCTTTGTAATTATGGATGATTATTCTAGATTTTGTTGGGTTTACTTCCTTTCACATAAAAATGATGCCTTGACGGAATTTGAAGCATTTTGCAGGGTGGTACAAAATGATAAAGGGGTTTGCATCAAAACCGTGCGGAGTGATCACGGCAGAGAATTTGATAACCATGAGTTCAGCGATTTTTGCAGGGCTCAAGGCTATTCTCATGATTTCTCCACACCAAGAACCCCCGAGTAGAATGGCATTGTTGAAAGGAAAAATAGAACCCTGATTGAAATGGCAAGAACGATGCTAAATGAGAATAATCTGCCAAGGTACTTTTGGGCTGAAGCAGTGAACACGGCCTGCTACATAATCAACCGTGCCATGGTAAGACCATTATTGAAGAAAACCCCCTATGAGCTGTACAGAGGTAAGAAGCCAAACATTTCACATCTTAGACCGTTTGGCTCAACATGCTACATTCACAACAATGGTAAGTTAGACCTGGCGAAATTTGATCCCAAAAGTGATAAAGGTATTTTTCTTGGGTACTCACCAAGCTCAAGAGCATATCGAGTGTATAACTTGAGAACTCTTGTTGTTGAGGAAAGCCCCCATGTCATCATCGATGAATCGTCTCCAAATAAAACTAATGACAAACCTGTCTTGTAGGATGATCAGTTGGATATTGAAGATATCGAGAACAAAAAAGGAAAAGTGGAGAAACAAGAAGAAGATGAAGAACCACATGAAAATGATGAAAAGAAACAAGAAGAAGAACCACAAGAAGTTGAGGCTAATCCGGAAAATCAAGTTGAACGGCAGCCACCAATTCAATGGAGTTTTCCAAAGGACCATCTGTCGGTCTATGTAATGGGCGATGTTGAAGAAGGAGTACGGACACGAGCCTCATTCAGGGAAGTTGAAAATCAAGACTATATTGCCCTGCTCTCTCAATTTGAACCCAAATCCATAGAAGAAGCCTTAGGTGATGAGTCATGGATTTTGGCCATGCAAGAGGAATTACACCAGTTCCAAAGGAACAAAGTGTGGTTCCTCGTTCCATGTCCTCAGAATCACTCCGTGATCAGAACAAAATGGGTTTACCGTAACAAAACAAATGATCAAGGAGTGGTTACTAGGAACAAGGCCAGGCTTGTTGCCAAAGGCTATAGCCAAGAGTTGGGTATAGACTTTGATGAGTCTTTTGCTCCAGTAGCAAGACTCGAGGCTGTGAGGGTTCTTTTAGCATTTGCATGCTGTCATAATATCAAGTTATTTCAAATGGATGTTAAGAGTGTATTTTTGAATGGCTATATCCAGGAGGACGTGTACGTGGAGCAGCCACCGGGGTTTGAAGACACAACGCATGCAGACCATGTATACAAGTTGAACAAAGCTCTTTACGGTCTGAAACAAGCACCCCGTGCATGGTATGAACGATTAAGCGATTTCCTTGCCCTAAATGACTTCAAACGAGGTAACATTGATCAAACCCTTTTTACAAAATTGAAGGGTAAGGAAATCTTAATTGTTCAAGTTTATGTTGATGATATTATCTTTGGCTCCACTAATGACACTCTTAGCAACGACTTTGCAAAATTGATGCAAAGTGAGTTTGAAATGAGCCTCATGGAAGAGTTAACTTTCTTTTTGGGATTGCAGGTACATCAAACGGTGGACGGGTTGTTCATACACCAAAAGAAATATGCAATGGAGTTGCTAAAAAAATTCGATTTGGCATCAACAAAGCCACAACCAACACCCATGTCCTTATCAATGAAAATTGATCAAGATGAGAAAGGTACATCAGTGGACCAAAAACTCTTTAGAAGTATGATAGGTTCACTATTATATCTAACTGCCAGCAGGCCCGACATACAATTTGCTATTTGTCTATGTGCAAGATTTCAGTCAAATCCAAAAGAATCTCATTTGTCGGCTGTGAAACGGATTTTTAGATATATTGCTGGTATAGTTAACTTAGGATTGTGGTTTCCACGGAATTCATGCTTTGAACTAGTCGCTTATTCTGATGCCGATTACGCGGGCTGTAAGATGGATCAGAAAAGCACGAGTGGATACTGCCATTTTCTTGGGGGTTGTGTGGTCTCATGGGCCTCCAAGAAACAAAATTCAGTGGCATTATCAACAGCCGAAGCCGAGTATGTGGCTGTCGGTAGTTGCGTTGCCCAAGTGCTATGGATCCAACATCAAATGATTGATTATGGCATTTCCTTTAAAAACACCACAGTTCTTTGTGATAACACATCCGCCATAAATCTGTCCAAAAATCCAGTTCATCACTCTCGCACCAAGCATATTGAAATTAGACATCATTTCATTAGAGACCATGTGAGTAAGGGTGATATTAACATCAGTTTTGTTGAGACAGATCGTCAAATTGCCGACATTTTCACCAAATCTCTTAGTGTAGATAAGTTCACGTCATTTAGAAGTGAACTAGGGATTTGTAGGATAGATCAATCTGAGTCTTAATCATGTGCATCAATGTCATCGCATTGCCTGTAGTGTGTCATATATATTTGTCATGCATGTGCATAGTCGTGCTTGAAAAACAAAAAAAATTGCATGAAAACCATGATTGCCTGGTATGCATGTTCTTATTATAGAATATAACCATTGATTTTGCAATTTCTATGGCCGATAGCTCCTTGAATTTTCTTAAGGCCAGCAAAAGAGCAATTGACATCACAATCTGAATTTTAGGAGACGGTAAACAATGAACGCCTTCTATGGTCTAAGTCATTCTTGAAGCAAGTTCCCCAGTGTGTATACCCATTTAAATAACTCAAATTTCTTGATTCCAACACAATATGATCACTGGGGACTCGAGCCATATCATTCGATTCCTTGAAATTCCATTTTCATCAGCTTTTGCAGCAAACCCTGGAAGAGTCGACCCCAAGGGTCGACCCACGCAAAGGGGTCGACCCCAAGGGTCGACCCTCGCTATCGGGTAATGTTCTGGGGCGAGGTTTAAAAGGGGACGACCCATAGGGTCGACCCGTTCCAGTCGGGCGGCTTCGCCGCGTCCGAATCGGCTCTAATAAGGGAGGAAACCCTAAGTTTCCCCCCTCCCATCCATTAAAACCCCTCCAGCCCCCTTCTAGGCTAAGCCACCACCTTCTCTAAGCCCTAAAACCCTCGTTTGCATCCCCCATTGTGCCCTAGCGCGGTCCTCTTGGTGGCTATCCGCGCAGATCGTTCTTCCGACGCTAGCACCGCGTCTCGTGGTTTTTCCTTGCACTGAGGTAAGTTCTTGATGTGTGGAGGATCCCCATTTTCTCTCGTGGAAGCATTTCTCTCCAAGTTGAGCCATTTTGATCTACTCCCTCATCTCCGGTTCCATCGATTTGTGGTTAGATGGCCCCAAAGAGGCAAGCTTCACGCAGCCGTGGAGAGTCGAGTGCGGCCCCAGCACGACGTGGTCAGGCGGGCACCCGAGGCAGAGGACCGGTGCCGCCACCCAAAGTATTGGATAGAAAAGTCTTACGGCCACGGTCAGTATCTTTTGTAAACTTGCATCGTCATCTTCCGGGACTAGTTGATGTGTTATGCAGTCAGCCGAATCTAGATTATTTCATGTCTGCACATCGGCGTATATATCCCAACTTGGTACATCAATTTTATGGAAATTTTATCATGTCCGGGGAGCACCCAACTACAATGGTTCATGGCCACCGGTTAATTCTCACTACAGAATTTTTCGGAGCAGCATTTAATCTCTCGACTGAAGGTTTTATGTTTGGAGATATTGAAATTCCTGAAGATGTAGTGTTTCAAATGATGAAAGGTGAAGAAAGGGGCAACCGTTCTGTGGCAGGGCTGAATTCCAATCATTTTCCACCTTTGCAACACATTTTACACAGAATGATCACCATAATTTTACTTCCAAGGGGCGGCGGTCATGACAAGGTCACTGAAATTCACATGTTTCTTTTCTACTGCATTTTAAGCGGCATTCCTGTGAATTTCCCAGCCATGATTTTATTTCATATGAGCAATAGCATGAAGCACAAGAACCGCACCATTCCATATGCTGCTGCACTCACTGCTGTGTTTACATACTTGGGTATTGATCTCTCCCAAGAAACCTCACAAACCATCCGAGAGGCTGACATTTTCACAATTCATTCCATTTGCCATAATATGGGATATGAGCTGCTTGATGGAAATTTAGTTCACACTTTGAAAAGTACTGAACAAGAGATCAGTTCTGAGGATGAAGATGATGAATATGAACAGGCCCCACCTACCGAAGATGTGCCTTCTCAGGAGGTTCAGCTACTCATGGATCGGTTGGACTCGATAGATGACCGATTAGACAATCATGGGGAGACTTTGGAGGGCATGCAACACCAACTTGCGGATCTAAAGCTTAGTCATCAAGTGCACACCCAGTATGTTCAAGACTCATTTGATCATCAATCCAACTTGCTTGAGGAAATCTCGGGTTTTATGAGGCGTCCGCACACCTCACTGCCTTCCGATGAAGATTAGATGACATTGCTCTTGCAGCTTGGACTTTACCCCCTACTTATTTCACCCCCTCCTTTTTGATGTTGCCAAAGGGGGAGAAAAAGACTATTTCGGCTTTCGGCTATTTATATGTATGTGTGATGAATGCTTGCCTGCATGTGTGCTCATTTTCAGTTGCCTTTCAGTTTGCATTTTAGAGTCATGGCATATTGTGTGAGTCTCATTGTTATTGCATTTGAATCCTTCCTATTTCACCTTGTTGTCGGCACACCTTGTGGTAATGCTACTCAATCTCACATATTTTGTCAAGCTGCCCTTGATATCGATTCAGTATGGTGATTTCAGTTCAATATTGGTGGTTGATATGTTTCATGATTATGTGGTTTCACTTATTCTTGAATGGTGGATTACATTGATCAAAAATGCAATTTTGATTAAATTTTGTCATCATCAAAAAGGGGGAGATTGTTGAACCCCCTCCTCATGTAAAATGCCTTATGGTTTTGATGTTGACCAAATTATTTGCAAACTGAAAATGTGTTTTTCTAACGTCCTGGATTTCAACTCATCATACGAGGTTTTGGCGTGTTATGAAGGCTCAAAGCAATCTTCTTAAGGGTAAGTGAGTTAATTTGGCATTTTGGATGAAAGAACTAATTGTGAGTTATTTTGACAGGCCAATCTACAAGGACAAGAATTTCAATGCTCTGGGACGTTTGGTGAGATCGACTTCAACTTTGATATTCAATTCTATGGTTGAAGTTCTTTAAGATCGTCTCATATTTGTAAAATATCTAGATGTGTTCTTGGACTTAGAATAATGGTTTGTGTTTGTTGTGGAGCGTGGGTCAACTCATCGGGGTGATCCCCAAGCCAATCGGAGCAATTTAGCAAGGGTTCTTAACCCCTGCTGAAAGGGTCGACCGAAAGGGTCGACCCCTGGCAATCAATTAAAAAAACCCGTCGGCCCTTTTTCAACCCATCTGAAAGGGTCGACCCAAGGGTCGACCCCTACAGGACCTCTTGCTATTTTTTGTTGAGCCAGAACCTGGTTCTGAGAGGGTCGACCCCTGGGGTCGACCCATGACTTATGGTCTTCTAGCACAGCACGAGGGTCGACCCCAAGGGTCGACCCCTTCAGTTCTGGGCCGAGCCGTGATTGTTGACTCTTGGGATTTCGACCTCATGGGTCAAATGTATTAGGTTGGGATCCCGTGTTTAGCTCCACTTTTTGTGGATCTGGTCCCTTGACCATCCCCATAACTCTCTTGGCCTATATAATATCGTTTAGTTGATGAAAACCCTAGGGAAAAATCGTATGTTGGGCTGTAAGCCTTCTTTCTAAACCTTTGTGTTTGCAGGTTGAAGCAGCCACCTCCCGACCGTGTACCAGCTTGAAGATTGCGTGAAAGTGAAGGGAAGGAGAAGGAGAACTACTTCCATACAAGCCACAGCTGCTGGATGCGATCCAAATCAACTTGAAGCTTCATTCAAGCCAAGATCATCACTGTGCTACACAAAGTGATCGATTAAATTCATGGAAGAGAAAGGGGGAGCTCCAACCAGGAAAATCCAACTTCCTTTCATTCATCTCACTCTGAATACTTTGGGTTTGACTTCATCATCTGTTTGTAGTCCGTAAATCTAAGATTTGTGTGTGAGTGTTCGTGTTCGGCAACACGAACGTGTGTGTGTGTGTGTGTGTGTGTGTGTGCTTGCTGTTCTACACAGCGTGTGTGTGTGTTTGCTGTTGTATACAGTGTGTGTGTGTGTGTGATTCATTGTCTAGTGAAGGTTAATCCTCGGTGTGAGGGGTGGACGTAGGGGACACGGTGTGTACCTGAACCACCTAAAAATCTCGTGTGTCCATTGTGGTTTAATTTTCCGCTTTATTTTGTGTGGGCTTCACGGTGAGGAGAGAATTCAATTTCTTGTTAATTAATCACACCATCATCACGCATCCACGTGTGTGTTTCTGTTCGTGCTAGATTTGAGTTCATTGTTTATCTTGCTTGCTCCCGTGTAGCTTGTTTTTAGTTTTTTTTTGGCCATCAATTCACCCCTCCCCTCTTGATTGCCACCCTCCGGGACTCAACAGCCCATAGGCACCACCGTGAGTTTTAGGAAGGCGACTGTGTCATGATCAGGGTCAGACCTGAACGGTTTCCCTCGGGAGCTGTGAAGAAGTTGCATGCTCGCGGTGCCGATCCCTTTCTGGTTGTGAGGTGAGTCGTATCAAATGCATATGTTGTAGACTTGCCAGAGGATTACAAGATCAACTCCACTTTCAACATCTCGGATCTTGTCGCTTATAGGGACCCAGCGGTGATACCCAGTGAGCCCTTTGAGCCATCCCCACCCATTGTGAGTGACACCACCCTAGAGTGCCCACCTCCAGCCTTGTTATCTCAGCAGCGAGAGTAGATAAAATGTATACTAGACGAGCAGGTGACGACTACTCGAGGCGGAGTGTACCAGTGCTATTTGGTGCGTTGGAGGGGACGACCCGTGTCCGACGACACTTGGATCACCCGGGACGAGCTACAGAGGATAGATCCAGATCTACTGGATTGATACCAAAGTGACCCGGACCCTTACTCGATGGGGTCGAGCTTCTCCCACCCGGGGAGAATTGGTGAGGACACCAGAGCACGAGTACGGCTCGACTCAGCGAGCCGTCGGTACCGGACCCGCAGCACGACACGGTCGACACCGACCTCTCTGTGGCTGGGGGACAGTCTGGAGTCGTTACCGGAGCGCTGATACTTTAGTACGTATTTTTATATGTATTGGTATTTTATACGTATTTGGCCATATTTTGTGTGTATTTAGCATGTATTTGGACTGTATTTGGCTTGTGTTATCTTGGGTTTTTATATTGGGTAAATGGTAGAATAAAATGACCATGTATTTGTATTTTTATATATTTTGGTCTAAGGGGGGCAAAATATGGTCTAAGGGGATTAATTAATGGGGAGCCCCTTATGTTGACTCGTGAAAGGGGTGCCCTCTTCTTTGTCTCCACATGGGAGATTGTTTAATGTATGTTATTTGCATTTTCCCATTATACCCCCTTGACCAAGGGTATTCTAAGTCTTTTGGCTAAGTCCAGGGTTTGATTATATATATTCTCTTGTGTATTTTGGTGGAAGTTAATGAAAAATTCAATTGAAGAATGCTTGGTGCGCACCCCCCCTCTCCCCTTGGTGTTCTTGGTGTTCTTCCTCCTCTCACCCCCAATTCTCTCTAGATCTGATCTCAAATCTTCTATCTCTCTCAAATTTCTTCTACTTCTCTTCTTCCTCTATCATCTGTGATCGTTCACCGCCGCCACCGCCACTACCACCGTTCGTGCTGCGGTTGAGCCACCACAAGCTGATCTCCATCCTGCTGCCCCCAAACTCAGAGTTGCAGGATATCGGTCTAGTGAAAGGTCTGGTACGAGAGATCCGATCATTGGATCATCGCGAACCTTTGAGGGCAGGTTCCCCCTATCATAGGTCATTCTCATTTTAAAATTTAGATCGATCAGAGTTGGTTTAGGCCATTTCCCAACGACATGTTCTTTCTTTTCAAAGTCTACCTGTTTGTAGATCTGCGAGATAGACCTTGGCATCCGATTTTTATCACCCATCAAATGTTGTCCAAATCTCACAAAAGAGCTATGTGCGTCTCCTTCACCCTCTCCTCTACCCACCATAAAAATATCAGGTCCTGATTTGATCATTTGATTCTCGGTCAAAGCCCTTGATCAAGGAGGTTAGGTTCTATCCAGCCTGTTCTGTATTTCGGGACAGTGTGATCAGTCAGTTTGCAGCCATTTTAATTTCAAATCAAGCCATTGGATGCATTTGGTCTTCCCATATGTCGTACGATTTCGAATCCTCTTTCCAACGGTACCCTTTGTGCCCCGATCTGACGTCGGAACTGGGAGTACGAGCCATTATCGCCAGAGCTCGTAGATTTGGACAGAAACACAACTGTAGGACAGCCTTGGGACTTAATTCCGAAGAAATTGCCCGACTTCATCCCAGTGATCGCCGCTCCCGGGGATCGACCCGGGACACTCCAAGAGTACCTCCGTCAATCACTACAACCAGGAGCCACCCCGGACGTTGCCGTACCAACAGCGGGTCCCACGCGCTATCCTGCGAGCCAGAGTGAATGGAATTGAACTAGCCGACCGCGTCTGCCCGAGCGCCACCGACTGCTACCCGCCAACCCGAGATTGGTGCTCCCGGGTCCCACGTGTTGCCTGTTACCTCCCGGTGTGGAGTGGGCTTTAGCATTATTTCTATAATTATTAATTATTACTGTACTAGGAGTTCCGGATCTCAGCCGGGAAGTCTTCCCCACGCCCCGAGCGTGGAGATACACTCGCCAGCCCTCTTTTGTCGTATTTGCTTAGCTAGTATGCTTTGTAGATGCCCCTGCATGTGAGTAGGATATTTTATTAGCTTGCTATACATTAATCACCGCTATGAGTTGTGAGTGCGAGACCCATCCCGTGACTCATTCAGAGTATGAGAGTGAGCCGACCACCCGAGTCTCGAAGTCGGTTTCCCAACTGTGCAAGATCGTCACGTTTCCCTCGCCGGGGATGACTGTGAGTAGCGCTTCTTGTTTGGGGCATGATCACCTCTTCTAGAGCTTGTTCGGTGCCGCGTCATAGTGTTGTTGCTGGTCGCTTCGTTTATCTAGTCGAGTCATCCGATAGAGTCCGAGGTCGCAACCCATCCATGTTGAGTCTCGTAGTCATCCCGCATCAGGGTAGGTGGAGATGAAGAGGGTGGTGAGGTAGGCAACGAGGTAGGTAAAATCATAGGTGAGGGAACAAGTGATGGAGTAGGTGACGGAGCGGGTGCAATGCCAGATAAAGCATAGTAGGGGTACCCCTGGTCTTGTAGTGGAGACGGCTGCCTGGGCGGTGACTGCTGCTGCTGCGCGCTGTGGAGATTTAAAATAACTTCATGCATGGCAGCCCAGCCAATCATCTTCTTGTCTTCCAAATCATAAACAAGTTCCTGAAACTTGGGGCAATCCTCAACCAAATGCCCCGGCTGGCGGTGAAATTCACAACATGGAAACATATTCCCGGCCGCGGGTCAGTAAGGCACAACCGGAGGGAGTTGCAACGTGTTAGTGGCCATCAAAGTCCTGAAAATATCTGTAAAAGACTCCGGCAATGGCAGAGAAGGAGCCCGGTTTGGGCACGGCGGATGCTAAGGGATATGGGAAGATGATGGAGAAGGTTGCGGTGGTGGAAGCGGAGGTTGTGTAGGCAAAGGCGCATGGCAACTGGTGGAGAGACTAGGTGGAGGCACGTGTGGAGCGGGAATATAGTGGACGACATCTACTTGCTCGGGGTGTGATGTTCCCTTGACTAGAGGGGAAGACATAGGTGGAGACACATATGTGGAGGTGGAGGGCTGACTCGTGGACGGTTGATGTATGGGTTGACTCATGGAGAGTGTATAAGCGGGAGTAGGGGGCCGACTCATGGAAGGATATATGGTGGAGGGCTGACTCACGGGAGATGATGGATAGGAGGCGTATGTGGGCGTAGAAGGTGAAGGAGACTCGGGGCCAAGGGAATTATGAAGTTGTTGGTGGATGAAGCGAGCTTGGCTATATAATTGTTGCCAGGAGGTGACATCATTCAAGGCTAAGATAAAGCGGTACTCGGGCGTTGCATTAGAAATGAGCATTTTGATATGTTCTCCCTCCAGAATATGCCCCGAGACTTGTGATAAGTACAATATGAAGTGATCTAGAAGGGGAGGGGATGAATAGATCACTGTTTTTAAAGAATTTAAAGAATTCTGCAGAGTATATTGCTAAATGCAAATAACCTTGAGCTCAGACTAACGAATATGATGCAGTGCAGTTAATAGCTTAAGCAAATAGAAGGCATATCATGATAGTACCACAATCGATCGCACAAGGGCTCAGAGGATTTTAAGGTGGTTCGGTCCTTCAGACCTACATCCACCCCACACTCAAACCGAGTGTGGCTTCACTAAAGGCTGGGCAACACAGCTTGCCAGACAACTGCTGATACACAGCTTCCCAGGAGAACAACCTCTCCTCTTCCTCCTACCCGGAGGGAACCTCTAGCGACCAGCAGTCACTAGAACCCAGAGACTTACGTCTCTCTTCCTCTTTACCAAGAGGGAACCCCACTAGTAGCAGCCCTGCTACTAGTGAACCAGAGGTCGAAGACCCCTCTTCCTCCCAACCCGGAGGGAACCTACAAGCAGCTCACCTGCTGCTTGCAAACCGGAGAATGAATCTCCCTTCTCCTGATCTCACAGGAGGACCCCGACCTCAATCCAGAGGATCGGAAACACAAACAAGGACAGTAGAAGAAAGATAAGAACAATAAACGAAAAAAATACGAACGAAGGAAATCAAATGCCAGAAAATGGAAACAATGTAGCTCAACACAGAGCAATAGACTTCGGATTTGATCCGCAAGTCAGAACAACTCTTCTGATCACTCTTCTGCTCTCTCTCTCTTTTTCCCTCTGCTATTCTTTCTTCTTTCTTTTCTTCTCCTGGATCGAAGGGCTCTCAATTTTCCTGTTTTTTTCTTCTATGCCTCTCTTCTTCGATCACCTTCATCTGAGGACGAAGGATTCTATTTATAGCAGAACAGCAGGTGGATAGGGCACAAAACGCGTGTGCCTCCCACGCTCGATCCAGAATCTTCCTGCCACGTGCCTTTATCAGATTGGTTCCTCTTGTCTCGGATCACGTGCAGCCCTGGAGTGTGGAATGTTCTTCCTCGGACCTGTAATGAGATTAAGTCCATTAATACGCTGCATGGCCATTAAAACCAAAACTGCATGAGGTATAGTAACAACACGACGTGACTATTACTCGAGATGACACAAGAACGACACGAGATACTCTGTAACAGGTCAGATACACAGAAGAAAATGACACGAGGTGAGGTTATAAGCAAAAGAGACACGAGGTCACGAATGCAAAAACAACACGAGGACAACACGGGCTAACGACAGAAACCGACATGAAGACTAAAGCGAGAAACCAACACGAGGACAGAATATAACGAAACGACTCGAGGTGAAAACAACACGAAGTGAAGTTTGACACGAAGTAAAAAGCAACGACACGAAGTATAGTGGTGACAAACACACACTATATAGAAAACGACACGAAGCCAGTAAGAACAGCACGAGATGAAAACAGCACGGGCTGATAACGACACGAAGTCGAAACAGTAAATAACACGGGATCACACTGCACGAGGTAAAACTACACGAAGACTTAATAAGAAAGACGACACGAGGTGGCAATAAGGAGAACGACATGAAAACAACATGGACTAGCAACCGAAACCGACACGAAGTCAAACAGTACAACACGAGGTGTTGTAACCAAGAAGAAGTGCCAATCAACACGAAGACAGTATGCAAAGAAACGACTCGAAGTGAGATGAGAACAGAATGAAACAAAGAAGACGACACGGAGTGCATAAAACCAACACGAAGACGTGGACTATAGTAACCGTCACGAAGTGTGGTTACTAAGTAGGAACGACACGAGGTCTACAGGAAAACTACTCGAAGTTCATCAGAACTTTTAGAGCAGCTTCAGGAACACGACACGAAGTCATGAGAAGAGAAAACAATCACAAAGTGAAACGAACACTTGAACTTAGACTGACTTAGAGACTCAGCGAAAGGACTCGAAGACAGGAATACAAAGGATGACATGGAAACAACACAGTAAACAAATACTGCACGAGGTGAAAGACAACACTCAATCAGACGACAACATGGCTAGCTCGACACGAGGTGAAAACGCGAAGCAAGAACTACATGAGGTTTGAGGAAAACAGCACGAAGACAGAACATGAACGAACACACGCAGTGTTACCTCTTAGCAGCTATTTCATATAAGACCATGGATAACTCAAGTGCAAGATATCTGATTAAAAATAACAAGAACAATTAACATAGTGTTGCTCATCATCAAAACACTTAGGGAAGACACACAAACCAACAATCTCCCCCTTTTTGATGATGGCAACACTATATTAAGTATGAGAGATAAGTTCAAAAGAGATCAATTCAGGATATTTGATGCAGACAACTTAAAGCATACTTGCTTCCTTACTACCCCTGAGAAACCTGAACACTCCCCCTGAACACAGCAACAGTTTACCTCAAACTTGATAACTAACTCCCCCTCAACAAACTAACTCCCCCTCAACACTACTCTGAACCCCCAACACAATTCTCTCCCCCTTTGACATCATCAAAACTAGGGGCAAATCTGAAGATACAGAGAAAGGAAAATTGCTGACTATAGAGAGAAAACAGGACAGAGTAAGGCAGATAAATGGAGACTATTGAGATGTTTAGTCAATTAAGAAAGCCATTAATTTTATGTGAGGATTTTTGAGGATCAGTTAGTCAGACTGTGCAAAAACTGTGAATAAGGATTCGCTCCATACACAGAACCAGATTCTAAGCAAGTGAGGTACAAGATACCAGTTTGATCAAAATAAGTCTTTACTGAGAGAGTATTATGTAAGACAGTCAGAAGACAAAGACCTGTGGTATTGAGAACAAACAAATCAAAAGCTATACTTCAAGTGAGCAGGATCTTTAAAGATGGTCAAGATCAAAGGTAAGTCTGTCAAGTACACCTTTGACATTAGGGAGACACCTTGTTTAGAGGCAAGAATCCCCAGTTACTCGGTGGCAGGACCACATTACCCCTTCTGATAAGAGGACAGAGATAGTATTCTAGCTGGTGTTGACATTAAGGTGACACCTTTATCTGAGGCCAGACACCCCAGTTACTAACCAGATATGTACCATAGCTCTGTATGATCAAGACAACTACTAAGACCAGATAATTACTGCCATCTCATGACATGGGAAACTTTCACTTCATTGATGAAAATCCCAGTTTCTCAATGAGCAGTTAACAAAGTTGATAACAATTTTATGAAATTTGTTTTTATTAACCAGCTCTTAAAACCTTGTTAATGAAGCTTGAGTCCGTTTGAGAACAATACACCAGATCCAAGGTGATACAGACTAAAGCACAAAATACCTCATTTCGGACTCAACATTGACTAAGTAGGTATGCAGTACTGGCTAGATCAGAAGACAGTTACCGTGTAGGAAGATAATCTTTGAATTCAGATTTTGATCTCAGTGGGACTAACAGCTGAAATTCCAACAAGAAATTAGATGAACAGTCTTAAAGGATAAAGCATCCAACTCTTTCTTTTATACACCTCATCAACCTGATTCTCTTTTGATGTCAGCAAAATGTCGTTCGGAGTATGTTCAAATTAGGTCAAAGATCAAAACACCTATTATAAATCAGCTCCCCCTGAGACCTTGACCCCAACACAAACTTAACCAAGACAACCCTCAAAACACTTCAAAGAGAACACCATGAAGTTTGGACAGACTATTCAATCAAAACGGAGTGAGTCACCAAACACTCATAATGAAGTTATTTCTTCAGCAACAGATGATGAATATGATAAGCATAATAACACATGACATGGTATTCAGAAATCAATTTTTCAATCATGAAATTCTGTAAATACCTAGTTCTCTGCGCAAAGTGCTAAATTTTTCAGTATCCAGTGGCTTAGTAAAGATATCTGCAATTTGTGAGTTAGTGCCAACATGGATCAACTCAAAAGTCCTCCTAGCTACTTCATCTCGAATAAAATGATGCCTGATTTCAATATGTTTGGTTCGGGAATGAAGTACAGGATTCTTTGCAATATTTATTGCACTAGTATTGTCACAAAAGATAGAAGTACAACCTAGCTCAACCGAGTAGTCCAGAAGCTGGTGTTTTATCCATATAACCTGTGTGCCACAGCTCCCTGCTGCCACATACTCAGCTTCAGCAGTAGAGAGAGCCACAGAGTGTTGCTTCTTGGATCCCCAAGAGACTAAGCACCCTCCTAGAAATTCGCAGTGACCACTAGTGCTCTTCCTGTCCAATTTACATCCTGCATAATCTGCATCAGTGTATGCAATGAGATCTAAACTACATGATGCAGGATACCAGAGACCTAGATCATGGGTGGCAGATAAGTATCTAAAAATTCTCTTTACAGCTGCCAGATGCAATTCAGTAGGCCTAGCCTGGTATCTGGCACACATCCCTACACTAAATTGAATGTCGGGCCTGGATGCAGTTAAGTAGAGGAGTGAACCGATCATACCTCTATATAGTTTAGCATCCACCTCTTTACCTTTTTCGTCTGAATCCAGTGAGGAGCTGGTACCCATGGGTGTTGAGATTGTCTTGAGGTTGGTCATTCCAAACCTTTTCAGCATCTCCAGAGTATACTTGGTTTGATTTATGAAACAACCATCCTCCATTTGTTTGACCTGCAGCCCAAGAAAGTATTTTAGTTCGCCAACTAGACTCATTTCAAATTCTTGGGACATAGACTCAGAAAAATCTTTACATAATTTTGAATTGTTAGATCCGAAAATGATATCATCAACATATACCTGGACCACAATTAACTCCTTTCCGAGACTTTTAGTGAAGAGGGTTTGGTCAACCTTACCTCGAATGTAGCCCTTGCTCACAAGGAACTCAGAAAGTCTCTCATACCAGGCTCGGGGAGCCTGCTTCAATCCATAGAGGGCTTTATTCAACCTAAAAACCATGTTAGGCTGAACAGAGAAATTAAACCCAGGAGGTTGTTCAACATATACCTCTTCCTTCAATAACCCATTTAAGAATGCGCTTTTGACATCCATTTGCTGTAGCCGAATGTTTCTAGAGCATGCAAATGCAAACAGAATTCTTATAGCTTCCATCCTAGCTACTGGTGCATAGGATTCATCAAAATCCACACCAAATTCCTGACTGTAGCCTTGAGCTACAAGTCTTGCTTTGTTTCTAGAGATAGCTCCATTTTCATCAATCTTATTTTTGAAAACCCATTTAGTGCCAATGACATGAGTGTTTTCAGGTCTAGGAACTAGTTTCCATACATTATTTTTCTCAAATTGATTTAATTCCTCACCCATGGAGGATACCCAAGAGTCATGCTTTAAAGCCTCTTCCACAGTCTTGGGTTCTACCTGAGATGTCAAGGCAGCTAAGTCCTGTTCTTGGACATTTCTAAAATGAGACCTTGTCCTAGTGGGGTCATGCAAATTACCTATGACATTTTCACTAGGGTGATCTTTGTGAAAGATTACCTCACCTGAGGGTTCACCTACCTCAGTTGCTTCTTCTTGTTGTAAGTTTTCTGGTTGAGCAGTTTGCTGCATCTCTTCTTCTTCAATTTTCTCCAAGAAATCTCCCTCATCAGATGGCTCCCTGTCATCATTTATCTTTTTGTCAGATAGAACATTCTCATCAAACACTACATGAGGTGTTTCTTCAACAGTTTGCTCATCTTTATTGAAGACTCTGTAAGCCCTAGAGGTTTCTGAATATCCGAGAAAAATTCCAGGAGAGCTTCTTGCTTCAAACTTATCCAAACCATTCTTACCATTATTGTGGATGAAACATTTGGAACCAAAGATTTTAAAGTAAGAAATGTTTGGCAGCTTACCCTTGAGGAGTTCATAAGGAGTTTTCTTATGAGTAGGTCTTACCAAGGCTCGATTTAAAATGTAGCATGCTGTATTTGCAGCTTCTGCCCAAAATCTCCTTGGAAGTCCACTCTCAATCAGCATAGTCCTGGCCATTTCAATTATTGACCTGTTTCTTCTCTCAACAATTCCATTCTGCTCCGGTGTCCTGGGAGAAGAAAATCTGTGAGTCACTCCCTCTCTTGAGCAAAATTCAGAGAATGAAGAGTTTTCAAACTCTCCTCCATGGTCAGACTGAATTGTAATGATATTATGTTCACCTTGCAGTTTGATTTTATTAAAAAGTTCTTCAAAGTGAACAAAAGCATCATTTTTATTTGCTAAACAGAACAACCAAGAAAATCTAGTGAAGTCATCAACTATGACTAGACCATATCTCTTACCTGACAGGCTTTGTATTCGAGTAGGACCAAAGAGATCCATGTGCAAGTGCTGTAGTGGTTTAGATGAGAGACCCTCAGTTCTCAACTTAAAAACTGCACGAGTCTGTTTACCTTGAGCACAAGCATCACAGAGCTTGGACCCTAACAGGAATTTTATTTTGGGCAAACCTCTGACTAGGTTATAATTAGACAGTTTATTCAAAGTAGACACACTAGCGTGGCCTAGACGCCTATGCCAGTCAAAAGCAACCTGTTCAGAATTAGCAGACAGACATAAGTTTGTTTCAGAATTATCATCTAGATCAACGATGTACACATTATTTACTCTATGACCTTTGAACATGATGTTATCAGAATTCAACTCAAAGACAGTGCAAGAGTTGTGGTCAAAGAGTACCTTGTGTCCTTTGTCACAAAGCTGACTTATACTTACCAAGTTGTGCTGAAGTCCTTCTACAAGATACACATCTTCAATGGAGTTAGTAGAGGACTTACCAACCGTACCAATTCCAATTATTCTTCCTCTGTTATTTCCTCCGAATTTGACCAAGCCCCCAAGCTTCATTTTTAGTTTGCTGAATTTGGACCGGTCTCCTGTCATGTGCCTGCTACAGCCGCTGTCAAGATACCACTTGTTATGCTCAGCTGCCAGGCTGACCTGCAAAAATTCAGACAGAGTAATGTGGGACCCAATTCAAATTGGGTCCAAAGCCAGTTTTCAGATTATGCAAAAAGCACTTAGGAACCCATATCTGTTTTACTGTTTTCTTCAGTGGTTTTATGTGGGTTGATTCTTCCCTTTTGGCATTTCTTGGTGGGTGTTGAATGAACTTATTCCCATTTGAACTATGCTGTTTCTGAACACAAACATTGTTGGTTGGCCTCTTAGAGGATACGCGTGTGTGTTGAGCATAATTCATGTAAGCATTTTTACTCCAATAAAATTTGTGCTGAAACTGGTGAACGTTGCCATGCTCTACTTGATAATTAGCATGATGAGCTTTCTTAACAAAACTTTTCACTCTTTTTGTGACATCAATAGGACTGGTTCTGTGAGAACCTTTGTTCCCCACCTGTTGCACATGAGCAGTTCTTGTTTCAGGGTTTCCCGACTTAGGTTGCTGACCAATGGATTGAATGAATTTGCCGGTCGAAAACTTCATTGTAGAGACAGATTTGGAACTGGATGGTGTTTCCAGTTTCTCTTTGCCTTTGGCGGGGCAGAACGTGGTAGTCTTAAATTCAAAGGGTTTTTTACTAGTAGGATTGTATCCTAATCCCTCCCTATTGAAGTTTACCCTCGACCCCAGAAGGACATTCAGGTTGTTTCTCCCCTCTGTAAACTTCTCAAGCACTTTTTCTTTGTCCTCAATCTCCTTCTGAAATTCATTGCATTGGTCCTGGAGTTCCTGATTAACTTTTCTAACTGCCTCATATTTTTCAGCCATCAGTCTAATCTCTCCTTTACACTCTTCAGCTTTACACTTCAGCTCATCTATTCTAGCTAGACTCTCCTCTCTTTCCATTCTCAACCTCTCAATCTCACCTTTAACCTGGTCTAGCTCAATGACCATCTCCTTGGTTTTCATGCTATCAGTGACAATAGAAGAGTGTTCTTCAGACAAAGAATGAAACTTACGTCTAAGCATTCTGTGCTCCTTGTTTAAACAATTATATTTACTTAACAGGTCGCCATAGGCGTCCTCCCAATCATCAAAGTAAAATTCTCAAATAGGTTTGTTACCTCTTTCTCATGATCGGCCATGAGGCAGGTCTTCTCTTCATTTTCACTGGACGAGGTGGCTTCTGGGTCCTCCTCCTCATCGCTCCATGTGCACAGCATGGCCTTCTTCTTCTTGTGCACCATCTTCTTCTGGTGTCCTGGAGCCTTAGCTTGTAGCTCTGGACATTCACTTTTCATGTGACCGGGTTTCTGACAATGATAGCAAGTGATCTTCTTAGCAGACCGGTTCTTCTCAAATCCTCGCTCAGGAGACTTCATTGCAGCATTAAATTTCTTCCTCCTGTAGAATTTTCCTTTAGTTCTCAGGAACTTTCTGAATTGCCTTGTGAGCATAGCTCGCTCGTCCTTGTCCAGGTCTGAGAATCCATCAGAGCCTTCGCTGCTATCATCACTGTTGTTGCTGCTGCTGTTGTTCTTCTTAGCATGTCGTGAGACCTTCAGAGCAACATTCTTTCCCTTTCTGTCATGCCCATCGTTTCCATGTTTGAAATTCATTTCATGGGTCATGAGGGATCCAATCAGCTGGGTCACTGTCATGATGGATAAATTTCTTGATTCCTCTATTACAGTCACCTTGGTTTCCCAGACGGGAGTTAGAGACCTAAGGATCTTCCTGACTATGTCTTCTTGTTGAATATCCTTTCCAAGGCCCTTCAGACTGTTGATGATCACAGATAATCTGGCATACATTTCTGTGATCGGCTCCTCTGGCTTCATCTTAAATAACTCATATTGAGTTGTAAGTATGTTGATCTTGGTAGCCTTCACCTGAGATGTCCCCTCATGAATTAACTACAAATCATCCCACATGTTCTTTGCAGTCTTGCACGTTGAGATCCTCGAATACTCTTCCGGGTGGACGGCGCACTGTATGATGTTAAAAGCTATCCAATTCAGTGCGGAGAGTTTGACCTGATCTTCTGTCCACATATCTTCATTCGGTGGAAGGGTGTATGGACCATCTGTAATCACTTTCCATAGCTTGTGGCTTTGGGCCCTGATAAAGACTTCTATCCTGTTCTTCCAGAAGAAGTAATTATTACCATCAAAGAAGGGGGGACAGGAGATAGACTGCCCATCAGCTATGAAACTGCGAGGACCAGTGGATCCGTTTCCCTGGCCGTTGGACCACATTCTGGGAAAAACCTGCTCTGATACCAACTGATAAGTACAATATGAAGTGATCTAGAAGGGGAGGGGATGAATAGATCACTGTTTTTAAAGAATTTAAAGAATTCTGCAGAGTATATTGCTAAATGCAAATAACCTTGAGCTCAGACTAACGAATATGATGCAGTGCAGTTAATAGCTCAAGCAAATAGAAGGCATATCATGATAGTACCACAATCGATCGCACAAGGGCTCAGAGGATTTTAAGGTGGTTCGGTCCTTCAGACCTACATCCACCCCACACTCAAACCGAGTGTGGCTTCACTAAAGGCTGGGCAACACAGCTTGCCAGACAACTGCTGATACACAGCTTCCCAGGAGAACAACCTCTCCTCTTCCTCCTACCCGGAGGGAACCTCTAGCGACCAGTAGTCACTAGAACCCAGAGACTTACGTCTCTCTTCCTCTTTACCAAGAGGGAACCCCACTAGTAGCAGCCCTGCTACTAGTGAACCAGAGGTCGAAGACCCCTCTTCCTCCCAACCCGGAGGGAACCTACAAGCAGCTCACCTGCTGCTTGCAAACCGGAGAATGAATCTCCCTTCTCCTGATCTCACAGGAGGACCCCGACCTCAATCCAGAGGATCGGAAACACAAACAAGGACAGTAGAAGAAAGATAAGAACAATAAACGAAAAAATACGAACGAAGGAAATCAAATGCCAGAAAATGGAAACAATGTAGCTCAACACAGAGCAATAGACTTCGGATTTGATCCGCAAGTCAGAACAACTCTTCTGATCACTCTTCTGCTCTCTCTCTCTTTTTCCCTCTGCTATTCTTTCTTCTTTCTTTTCTTCTCCTGGATCGAAGGGCTCTCAATTTTCCTGTTTTTTTCTTCTATGCCTCTCTTCTTCGATCACCTTCATCTGAGGACGAAGGATTCTATTTATAGCAGAACAGCAGGTGGATAGGGCACAAAACGCGTGTGCCTCCCACGCTCGATCCAGAATCTTCCTGCCACGTGCCTTTATCAGATTGGTTCCTCTTGTCTCGGATCACGTGCAGCCCTAGAGTGTGGAATGTTCTTCCTCGGACCTGTAATGAGATTAAGTCCATTAATACGCTGCATGGCCATTAAAACCAAAACTGCATGAGGTATAGTAACAACACGACGTGACTATTACTAGAGATGACATAAGAACGACACGAGATACTCTGTAACAGGTCAGATACATAGAAGAAAATGACACGAGGTGAGGTTATAAGCAAAAGAGACACGAGGTCACGAATGCACAAACAACACGAGGACAATACGGGCTAACGACAGAAACCGACATGAAGACTAAAGCGAGAAACCAACACGAGGATAGAATATAACGAAACGACTCGAGGTGAAAACAACACGAAGTGAAGTTTGACACGAAGTAAAAAGAAACGACACGAAGTATAGTGGTGACAAACACACACTATATAGAAAACGACACGAAGCCAGTAAGAACAGCACGAGATGAAAATAGCACGGGCTGATAACGACACGAAGTCGAAACAGTAAATAACACGGGATCACACTGCACGAGGTAAAACTACACGAAGACTTAATAAGAAAGACGACACGAGGTGGCAATAAGGAGAACGACATGAAAACAACATGGACTAACAACCGAAATCGACACGAAGTCAAACAGTACAACACGAGGTGTTGTAACCAAGAAGAAGTGCCAATCAACACGAAGACAGTATGCAACGAAACGACTCGAAGTGAGATGAGAACAGAATGAAACAAAGAAGACGACACGGAGTGCATAAAATCAACACAAAGACGTGGACTATAGTAACCGTCACGAAGTGTGGTTACTAAGTAGGAACGACACGAGGTCTACAGGAAAACTACTCGAAGTTCATCAGAACTTTTAGAGCAGCTTCAGGAACACGACACGAAGTCATGAGAAGAGAAAACAATCACAAAGTGAAACGAACACTTGAACTTAGACTGACTTAGAGACTCAGCGAAAGGACTCGAAGACAGGAATACAAAGGATGACATGGAAACAACACAGTAAACAAATACTGCACGAGGTGAAAGACAACACTCAATCAGACGACAACATGGCTAGCTCGACACGAGGTGAAAACGCGAAGCAAGAACTACATGAGGTTTGAGGAAAACAGCACGAAGACAGAACATGAACGAACACACGCAGTGTTACCTCTTAGCAGCTATTTCATATAAGACCATGGATAACTCAAGTGCAAGATATCTGATTAAAAATAACAAGAATAATTAACATAGTGTTGCTCATCATCAAAACACTTAGGGAAGACATACAAACCAACAACTTGCACGGCCAGGTGATGCCAGCGGTCGGCGAAGGTAGAGAACTCATAGTCGGGCTTCATCTTCTCATAGGCCAGATCAACTATGTAATACTTGGGCCCAACTTGGTCTTGAAACTATTGAAGAAATTTCTCTTGAACGACTTGAAAATTCACAATCTGCTCTTGCGGAAGAGAAAAGAACCAATCCCAAGCCGGGTCTTCCAACGACATATCGAATAGATAAGCCATCAAGTACTGGTCGTGTCAAAACTGGGCCGACTAATAAATGAACTCTTTTAAGTGCAGGTAGGGGTCACCGACTCCACCATAACGACGATACGCGGGAATTTGTGAATGTGGTAGGAGCCGAAGACCTTCATATGCAAATAGGACACTCAAGGAGGATTTGGGATCAATTCGGCGTTGTATCTCATCAAGATGGGTTGGGTTTGAGCAATCATCTCGTCGATGGGGAGAGATCGGGAAGGGTGCAAGTCAGCCTGAACAAGAGAGTGTGAATTTAGACCAGAATTATAGTATTGGGCCAAATGACGGGATCTGGACTGAGAAGAAGAGAAGCCCATCCCAGGAGTGGAAGGATATATGGGCCTAGAAGAATCATGAACATGAGAATAAGGACCCATTGGGCCAGAAGCAACATGGGTGGAAGGAGTGAGCCTATTAAAAGAAGTAGGCCCATTAAGTGAATAAGAAGGCCCGTTAAAGGAAGGGGGCCCATTAAAAGAGCGAGGCCCATTGAAGGAATAAGGCCCACTAAGAGAATAGGACCCATTGAGGGGAGATAGACCACTCAAGGAAGGTGGCCCATTAAAGGAACGAGGCACATTAGATGAATAGGCCCATTATGAGAATGAGACCCATTAAGATGATTAGCAATGACTTTCTGGGCTTGGACCGGATCAATTTGGCGAGCAAGAGGTGACAAGTGGGCCATGAGATTTGCTCGTTCCTCGGATGGGTCACGAGGAGATAGGCCCGCATGGGAAGAGGAATCCACGCGGGAATTGGAAGATGGGGAATAAGAAGGGTAATATACAGAAGAAAAATGGTGCTCCATGAGGGCAAATGGAGACTTTATACAGGAAAATCAGGGAAATACAACGAGGGAAGTAAGGGCTCAAGAATCAAAGACGGGGCTGACTTAATAATGCAAAGGAAAAAAAAGACCTAGGACAATGTGACTAGACAAATGGACACACAGAATGGACTAGCCTAAATGGGCCTAATGACAAAACCTATATGGGTAGTGGGGGATGCAACACAAAATAACACAAATGGGCTTGGACAAGCCCAAACAACACAAACAATATGAAGGATTTCACCCAAGTCAAACAAGTTAATATGATGGGAAATATTTTATTGTCAAAGTTTTGGGTGGGCCTTTTAATGGTTTGAATTAAGATTAATTCCCTCAAGATAGGAAACTTATAGGGAATAAGGTCCCAAACTTTGGGTTTGACTAAGGTTAATTTCCTCACAATGTATGTAAAAGACAAGCCTAAGGGATGGAAATGTACAACCAGCCCGTCGTCCATGTGGGAATCCACGGCTCACGGGGACTTACGGAGGTCCCGGATAAGATCACCTAGTCGACCCCAAGGAATATGGAAACGAGAGGATCACTTACCAAGGTAGGAATGCAACTACAATATGAGAATGCATGGCCCTATGTGCACCGGAGTGCATGCAAATTCTAGGCTAAATCTAGCAAATCAAGATATAATGAACATATGCAAACATAACAATATGAACAATATGAACATGAAATGCTATATAAACATGGATATACACACCAAAATCACATAAAAGCATGGATAAAGTGATGGGCACTAGAGGTCCCACCATGATTGCCAAAAAAGCTGTGAGTGTAGAAATGTGGAGTGTGGTGTCACAAGTCACATGAACAAGCATATGTGCATGAGTGATAACATAATGTGCCAATCAAATGAATAACATGAATATGTGACTATGTGAACATGATAGCATGATCATACAATAAAGAAAAGATGACAAAAGATATAGAAGAATATTGTGATCGCCACCAAGGAATGACAACGCCAAAGAATGTAAAATACTATGTGCGCGTTGTGTACCTTGGAAAAAGAGGATGATCGCGATGAATATAAGGATGCTGGAATAATGTGGATTACCTCTCCTTACCTTCTAGCCGGCTAGAAGGTAAGGGCCTCACTTTTCATGCTTTCCTGTGAAACAAAGATAAAACAAGAGGTAAAACCCATTAAAAAATGCTAAGCGTAGAAATCTGCCCAAGTGCATAAAGTAGTATGAAAGATTAAGGACAAACTTACCGAGGGGAGGTTTTTAACCCCTATGGAAGGGTGCAAATAATAGGTGTGTATATTTTATTGAGATTAACATGAATAAACAGATTTAATATGCCATGATGAACATAGATAAACAAGGTGCAAAAGTGCATGTCACGAGAAAAATTGCACAAATAGTGTAAATTGGGTGCAAAGACTGATGCAAACAGTATGGCAAACGAAGTCCAAATAGGGAGAAAATAGGGATAACATAAGACTTGAATGTTGTGAACAAGTAGGAACAAGAATCACGCCAAAAGGAGGTCTAGATCGAAAGTTATGACACCGAGGATTTGGCAAAAAATACAGACAGTGCAGAAAATGTAGAACAGTGCACAAAATGTACTCAAAGAACGATGAATATCTCATAGAATAAGACACCAAAAAGGGAATGAAAAGATGCTATGGAAAGGTGGGAGTATTATGGTGAAACTAGGGCAAAAAGAAGGGTTAGAAATGGGGAAGACAACAGTGACAAAGGGGGAAGAAAACACATAGAAATAAAAGGGTGCAAAACATGACAGAAAAATGACTAAGTGTCAAAACACAATGAAAGTGTAAAATGATGGAGAAAAATATGCATGGATAGGACGAGATAATGAGCCCATAATGGAAGAAAATGAAGAGTGTACTTCCCTTAAAGCCTGGAGTTGAAGGGAAGGATCAGAAGTGCACCATGGCTTCGCTCCGGTGACGCAAACGTGCCCCCCGTCGCAAGAAATCTGGGTTTCAGAAATTACAGAACAAAGTGGTGAAACCTGAAAAGTTGAGGCTTGAAATAGGGGGAAAAGATGAGAGAACTAAGGCAAATATATAATCAAAATGAAGCTAATACTCCCCTCTTCAAGATGGAGTCGAAGGTGGATGAAGAGGATGAAGCATGACTCCGTCCCGGCTTGAAGAACAGGCCCCCGTCGCGGAGTTGCAACAGGAAAACCAAAAACTGTGATGATTTACAAGAAGTAGGGGCGAAGTTAAGAGGGCAAACGATGATGAAATCGAGCAAATAAAGAACCAAAATGAAGCTTACTTCCCTCAATAGCCTGGGGTCGGAGTTGTGATGCGATGATCTAGCATGGCTTCACCCCAGATCCAAGAAGAGCCCCCCCCCCCCTCCCGCGAACTACGAACTGGGCAGAATTTATAGAAAAATGCTAAAAATCCAAACTTTCCCTCACGATTCTCAAGGATAGAGACCACCATATCTCAAAATCTATGGATCAATCTCGAGATAATAGATAGGATAAGAGCTAGGACCAAATGGGACTCCTTTTGGTGAAAGGATCTGGAAGATATTAATGCCGTAAAAAGGGCCAGGAGCCTAATTTGGAAGAATTTGTTACACGAAAATGCATAAAATCTGATATTGCGGCCAAGATTCTAGGAGGTATAGCCCATGAAAATTCATGTTCTATATACCAAAGTCAAGATAATACAAAGGGCAAGAGATAGGAACAAACGGGGGTTGATTCGGAGTTGGTTTCTAGAAGTTACAGCCACCGCAAGATAGGCCCATCGGGCAGGTTTCTGGAGATAGAGTCCAGCACAAGCTGGACTCTTGGCTGGCTTAGCGGTCGGTCGACCGACCGTTTGCAATAAGAAACGGTCGTTTGCACGACCGTTTGGGCAGACTTCGTGTGACTTTGAAAATCGGATCATATATCCCAAACGGTGCAGAACTAGTGAAAGTGGTAGAAGAAGAAATTGTAGACAACTGAAAAATGAACAACTTTTATGAAGAGAGCAAGATGCAAAAATGATCATGAAGAAAGAAAAAATGGGGTAAGAACATAGAAAAATGTTGGGACTTGAAAACGGTGGGGAACTAGCCAATGGCATAGAAGAAGGAATTATAGAGCTTTAAAAATGGAACAACTTTGGTGAAGGACACTTAATGAATAGAGGAGAAAAAGAGGATGAAAAATGACCATTTTTTAAGACTACACAGCGAAAGGGGCCGAATGCTTGACGTAAGTCGACCTAAATAGGCCGTAAGTTGACTTGAAGGCCGGAATGTGATAAGATAAGCTCCAAGGCTGTAAGAAATCATGATCTCCAAGGCTCAAAGAGAATGGAACAATGAAATGGGCTCGAAGTCCATCCAAGGAAGGCTCCAACATAATGATTAATTCAAGACATCAAAAATGATGAACAAGAGAAATGACGCAACTTGCGGACTAAAAACGAGTGACAACAGCATTATTTGATGAAATGGCGCCCTGGTGGGTGCCATCATTTTACTAAATGGTGCCTGTGGATAGGGGCGCCCATTACTTAATATTCCAAATTTTAATTTTTTGTCCCTAAACTAATTGGCGCCCCCTCATAGAGTCATCATTTAATTGGTGACTCTGCGGAGGGTCATCATTTAAGTAATTGGCGCCCAAGGCATGGGCGCCCATTGCTGTGTGATGCTACGCATCAGGCTGGTATGTTCTGAGACACAAAATATTGTTCACAATTTCTAACATTCACAAAATCAGGAAGTAAAGACATGGATAGACAGAGAAAAATATCAAGATTCCAAGATCATGCTCATGCAAGAATATTGTGGTTTCATTTCATAGATATTAATTTTCTACACACGGTGTTTATTTATTACAGAAAAAGAGAATTAGAATGGGCGCCCTTCACTGGGTCGCCCATTCCAGAATGGGCGCCCAGATGCTGGTCGCCCTTTAATTGATGGCAGCATCTTGGGCACCATTTACAAACATGATTCGGTCTCCACAAAACCCGTGTAACAGGCTATACAATATGGAAAATGGATGTATAGTAGTGCTACTCATGCTTGTTACCCTATATCAGCTACGAGTTGGGCCAAATCTTGAGAACACCTACCTTTTTGGAGTGATTAACGAGGTTCAGGTAATATAGAATAAAGAAGAAAGAAAGCCAAGCCCCTTCACGTTCTCTTCAGCAAGCTTCAACAGCAGGAAGGAGAACGTAGGAAGAAGATGCCCTTCATGTTCACGTCTTCTTCATGGCTGTGAGAGGAAGAAATGAAGGAAGATCCTTCTCTTCTGTAGGTGGAGACACTAACAGTAGCAGGATGTCGGGAGTAATTTACCGCCTATTCGATGGAGAAGAATAATTATAGGGAAAGGGAACCCCAAGGGTCCATTGCCAGCAAAGGTTTTAAAACCTTGCTATTCGTCTTTCAAACACTTCTAGAAGAACAACATTTTTTCCCTGTTAGGAATTGGCACCCAAGAGAGGGACGCCCATTAATATGCGCCCTTGCAAGAGGGCATTTATTAAGGGAAATGGCGCCCTTGTAGGAGGGCGCCCATTCACCCGTTTGACCGGTCAAAAGGTAATTGGCGCCATTGTAGAGGGGCGCCCGTTAAGGTGTTGGCGCCTTTGATAAGGGTGCCCATTAAATTGCACCCTCATAGAGGGTCGCCCATTAACTGGGTTGACCCAATCAATGGAATTGACGCCCAAGACAGGGGTGCCCATTCCTTCTGTGTGGAGAAATAGGAAAACCCCTATACGTGTCTTCTATTTGTGGATTTTTAAGTGATGTTGAGTCTTTATATAGAGTTATTTATTTAGGAAAAAGCTAGTTTCTCCATTATGTTCATCCGGGGTGCTACACCCTCCCCCACTTAAAAGAATTTGGTCTCCTAATTCAACTACATATACGGAGACATGGAGGGTGCGGAGTACTTACAGACTAGAATAGCTCTGGAAATCTCCTTCTCATAGACTCCTCGGTTTCCCATGTAGCTTCTTATTCTAAGCATCGATTCTATTGGATTTTCACCATAGGGATCGTCTTGTTCCTCAAAACTCGGAGTTCTTGGTCAAGGATCTTCATCGGATTTTGCTCGTAGGTAAGGTCCTTCTGTATCACTAAGTCATTGTGGTCAATGATGTGGAAAGGATCGTTCACATACTTCTTTAGCATAGAAATATGGAATACATTGTGCACTTCTGATAGTTGTGGAGGCAAGGGAATGCGATAAGCCACCCCGCCCACTCTTTCCAATACTTCGAATGGACCAATAAATCTCGGTGTAAATTTGCCCTTAACACCTAATCTTCTAATACCTCGGCCGGGGGATACCTTGAGAAAAACATGGTCTCCAGCTTGAAACTCCAGATCTCTTCTTCTATTGTCAGCATATGACTTCTGCCTGGATTATGCTATATTGAGTCTTTCTCGAATGAGGTGTATCTTCTCAGTTGTATCTCTTACCATATCTGGGCCTAGAATTTGTTTTTCGCCTACTTCATCCTAGCATATTGGAGATCGGTAACTCCTTCCATAAAGTGCCTCGAAAGGTGCCATTTGGATACTGGCTTGATAATTGTTGTTATAAGCAAATTTGGCCAGGGGTAAGTGGTCATGTCAGCTTCCATCGAAATCTATAATACATGCCCTTAACATATCTTCAACAACTTGGTTTATCCTCTCGGTCTGACCATCTGTCTGGAGGTGGAAAGTAGTGCTAAAGTTGAGTTTCGTCCCCAGAGAGTGTTATAAACCCTTCCAGAAATGGGAAGTGATGCGGGGGTATCGGTCAGATATGATAGACATAGGAACTCCATGTAAGCTAACGATCTCCTTGGTATATATGGTAGCAAGGATATCAACCGACCATCGACTTTTGATAGGCAAGAAATGAGCCGATTTAGTTAGACGGTCGATGATTACCCAAATTCCACCATGTCTACCCCTTGACTTAGGCAAGCCCATGATGAAGTCCATGCCGATGTCTTCCCACTTCCACTTGAGAATATCTAGCAGTTGTAGCTTTCTGGCAGGTTTCTGATGTTCCACCTTCACTTGTTGGCATGTCAGGCAGCGAGATACAAAGTATGCCACCTCTCGTTTCATATTAGGCCACCAGAAAGTTCGCTTCAAGTCTTGGTACAACTTAGTGGCTCCAGGGTGGATTGTGTATCTTGATCGATGAGCTTCTTCAAGTATCTTCTTTTTTAACTCAGGACAGTCCGGTACACATGTCTGTTCATGGAATAGCAATCTGCCATCGCGTGATAGCTTGAAGTCGAGTCTCTCATCTAGCTTGTCCCTTTTCTCCACTAGTGCAAGATCTTCTTCTTGTAGCTTCTGAATTTCAGGTAGCAAATCCAGATGCAGACTCATATGGGATAGAGTGATATACATGTTCTGCTAGTCGGTGCTAATATTGAGTTCAGAGAATTCCTCCAATAACTTCCATTCTAGAATCATACAATTTGCCAAAATTGCTCTCGACTTTCGACTAAGGGCATCTGCTATGGAATTACCCTTACCAGAATGGTATTGTATAGTAAAGTCAAAATCCTTGAGGTATTCAAGCCAATGCCTATACCTCATGTTTAGTTCGTTCTGGGAAAATAGATACTTGAGGCTTTTGTGATCGGAGTACACAATGAATTGTTCTCTATAGAGGTAGTGTCTCTAGATCTTTAAGGCAAATACTACCGCGGCCATCTCTAAATCATGCACCGAGTAGTTCTCTTCGTGCTTCTTTAATTGCCGAGAAGAGTATGCAATGACCCTTCCATTTTGCATTAATACACATCCGAGACCAATACCAGAAGCATCGGTATATATCTCGTACTTCTCTCCTTCAATTGATAATGATAAGACTGGAGCAGTGGTCAGGAGATCCTTCAAAGCTTGGAAACTCTTCTCGCAGTCTTCATTCCACTCATAAGGCACTTCCTTGCGAGTCAACCTGGTGACAGGAACAACAATTTTTGAGAAGTCCCTGATGAAACACCGGTAGTAACTAGCTAGCCCCAAGAACTTCGAATCTCTGTTGCATTCGTTGGTCGTCCCCAATTCTTCACGGCTTCGACCTTTGATGGGTCCACGAAAATTCCATTCTTCGTGATTATATGGCCCAAGAAGGATACTTCCTTGAGCCAGAACTTGCACTTGCTAAATTTGGCATACAATTTATTTTCCTCAATATCTGTAGTGCCTTCTTCAGATGTACTTCATGGTCTTCTTCAGACTTTGAATAAATTAAGATATCATCAATATAGACCACAATGAATTGATCCAGATGTGGCCTAAAGGTGTTGTTCATTAACTACATAAAGGCTGTAGGGGCATTTGTTAGTCCGAAAGACATAACAGTAAATTCATAATGCCCATACCTACTTTAAAATGTAATCTTATGAATGTCTTCTTCTTTGATCCTCAGTTGGTGGTAACCAGACCGGAGATAAATCTTGGAGAAGTATTTAGCTCCAGATATTTGATCAAACAGCTCGTCAATCCTTGACAGTGGGTATTTGTTCTTGATAGTGAGGTGGTTTAGCTTTCGATAATCGATACAAAGTCTCATTGATCCGTCCTTCTTCTTGACAAATAGTACGGGTGCTCCCCATGGGAAAGTACTCGGCCTGATGAAACCCTTTGTCAATAACTCCATTAGCTGCTCTTTTAGCTCTTTCAGCTCGACAGGGGACATTCTGTAAGGTGTCTTGGAAACAGGACCAGCACCAGGGACAAGATCGATTGTGAATGACACTTCCCGCTCCGGAGGTAAGCTGGGAAATTCTTCTGGAAAAACATCAGGAAAATCCCGAACTACACAGATGTCTTCAAGTTTGGACTCTCCGGCTTCCGTGGCAGTCACAAATGCTATGAAAGCCACACATCCTTTACTTATAAGCTTGCTATCTCGGAGAGCTGACATAAGAGGTGATCGATTCCGAGGGCTAATGTAAACCAGTTCTAGGTAATCCATGAAAGTTATCTTGCCATTTCGACAATCTACTGTTGCTTGGTGGGTGGATAACCAGTCGGCACCTAGTATGATATCATACCCCTTCATATCTAGGCATATCAGGTCGACATGTAGATTGTTTCCTTTAACCATAACCTTACAGTTTGGGTATTGATATGTAGTCTCGGATTCACTCCCGAGAGGAGTAGAGATAACCAAGTCTAACAGTTCAGGTTCCTTAGAAAATGAAGCATCAAATTTCTTGGAAACAAATGAATGAGTTGCTCCGGTATCAAATAAATATTTAGTAGTCTTAGAATAAACAGTTAGTGTACCTTCCATAATTCCACCTTATGTTGGTTCCGTCTCTTGGAGAGCTTACAGACGGCCTTGTTTCTTTGTTGGACGCTTCTCATCTTTAGTGGTTTGCTCATTCAACAATGGGCAATTAGGGATTCGATGTTCTCGGATCCCACATCGGAGACATGCTCCCAGTCTCCTCAAGTATTCCTCGGCCTTGGGGCCGGCCTTGTCACAGTGCTTACAAACTTCCTTAGAAGGTGCAGTGATGGAGAATGGCTTGTCATTTTTCTTAAATTTCTTTCTTTGGAGAACTCCCCTCCATTGTCGAACCGCTTCGTATTAAATAATGGTTTGAAGTTTCCAGGACTTGTGACTTCCTCCTTCTTGCCCCTTCCTCGGATCTTATCAGATAATTCAGTGGTGTCCTCTAACAACTGTGCACGTCGGACCATTTCTGAATAGACTTGGATGTCTATCGGTGCCAGTTGGGTAATGTATTAGGGCCTAAGACAATTGAGTAACCTTCTTACCTTCATCTTTTCAGTACACACCAAATGGGGTGTATACCTGGACAATCTTGAGAACTGGGCCTCATACTAGGCCATTATCAGGGTCCGTTGTTTCAGTGCAGCAATTCTATGGCCTTCTTTTCCTAAATGCGGTCGGAAAAGTACTTGTTGTTGTAATGTTCAACAAATTCAGCCCATGTGACATAGCCACCTGGCAATGTTGCTTCTACAGATTCCCACCAACATCGAGGGTCTCGCTCTAGTTGGAAAGTAGGTAGCAAAACCTTTTCTTCATCCGTGCATTGCATTACACGAAAATTCTTTCAATTTCCTTCAACCAGTTCTCAGCAACCTCGGGGTTAGACGAGCCTGTGAACCTTGGTGGGTTCATGTTGCGGAATCCCCTATGGATTGAGATCACCAGCTCTGCGATTGGCTCCGCCCTGCGCCACCTGTTGTAGCGCCTAAGTTAGACCTTGAACTGTGCGTTACATCTTGCGCCATTGTGCTCTTTCAGCGGCCATAATCCTACAAGATATTTCAATAAAATTAGTTTCTAATTATAAATCTGGACGTCAACATAGGACTTAACCCATGGCTCTACCCATCTTACCGGGTATAAGGTGTAAACCTATCCATGGACTTGGGTTTCCTAAGAATTGAAATCCTAGGCTCTGATATCATAAAAACTGTCACGCCCCGAGCGCGGAAGGAACCCGGGGTGCACGACGAGTTTATATAGATTATGTACAATCAGAGCAATAAGATTTTTTTGACATAAAGACAAAGAGCACAAAAGACAAGGTAATATAATAACAAGACTTAAAATTTCAAAATTATACCAATATTCCAAGATGGCATTAATTTAAATAACCACAATGATAATGACCCAAATTAAATCATAAGGTTACAAGCCTTAACATGTTCCGACCAACTAGACCAACATAACTGGAAGTACAAAGGTAAGGACTCAAGAAAATAAAAGACGCGACGAGATGACTGTAATGTCCTGGACCTTTCGGATCCCTCTTCGTGGGTCCCGGATCTGGTTTCTCGGAGTGTCCGACTCTGTCGTGTCTGAAATTTCATTTCGGTCATCTTTCGCGTTCGGATCGGTGCGATCCGGAGTCGTTTCGGAGGCCCGGAAGCGTTCCGCGGCCTTTCGGCGTGTGTTTTCCGATTTCCAGTGTGTGTTTCGGTAATTCCTTCGGAACCTCGCTGCGGGTGAACCGGGTCGTTCACCTGGGCACGAGTGGTACCGTTGCGATCGGTGCGTTCCGAGGATTCCGGAAACGTAATTTTCTATTTTTCAATATTTTCTGGATTTTCTAGATTTTCTATAAATACCCCCTTTTTCTCTCTCCCCCTCACCCTTCTTCTTATTATTATTATTATTATTATTATTATTCTTCTTCTTCTTCTTCCTCCCCACTGTGAGCTCTCCCTCTCCCTCTCTCTCACCCATTCGACCACGGCGAGCTCCCTTCCGGCTACAGACGGCGGCGGGGCGACGGCGCGGCGACGTGGGCTGCGGCGAGGCAATCGTGGGGGCGTGCGGTGCTCATGGGAAGCGAGAAGGAGCGGGGTTTTCCAAAGCGATTTCTTGCATTCGTGGACGATCCGGCGGAGCATTCGCTCCATTGAGGTAGGGTGACGTTCCCTAGCTCCCCGCCGTTCATTTCTATGATTTATAGGCCGAGGGGAGGCCGAGAGGGGCGTGATTGAGC
Source organism: Amorphophallus konjac (assembly GCA_022559845.1). NCBI lineage: Eukaryota > Viridiplantae > Streptophyta > Magnoliopsida > Alismatales > Araceae > Amorphophallus > Amorphophallus konjac. The sequence goes on from CM040124.1 coordinate 43,744,608, forward strand.
GGGTTTGGGGTTTACCATGATTTGGGGAGAGCTCGCCCGATCTATGGATTTGATGCATGATTTTACGTTTTGATGGCCTAGAATCATGCTAGGGGTCCCCAAGGGTCTTCCCCGTTGATTTCCCCCTCTCCGGTGGAGGCATGGGGGCGTGGTCATAGTTTTAGGGCTTTTCCCGCCGTTTCGCCGTCGGGCGGGTATGACGGTCCTTCCAGGGACCGTCACACCGTGTGACGCGCCTGGGAGGGTGCGTCACACACCCTTTATTAGCCTTTGGGGGTCAGGGGCTGTGACGGTCAAACGATAGACCGCCACAGCCATGTGACACGCCTGGGAGGGTGCGTCACAGCCCCTGATAACCAGTTGGGGGCTGGGGGTGTGACGGCCCCCGATAGACCGTTACAGGCGTGTAACGCGCCTGGGGTGGGCCGTCAGAGGCATCCGACCGTTGGTTTGTGACCGTTGTTTTGACCGTTGTGGGTCAAGGCATGTGATGCACTAGGCCTGGCGCGTCACATCCTTGTGACGGCCCAGGGTGGGCGCGTCAGGGCACTTTTGAGCGTTTGGGCCCTCAGGCAGTGTGACGCTCCTGGTGTGGACCGTCACACCCTGTGACGCGCCTGTGTAGGGGCGTCATAGTCTGTAATGCACCAGGGCAGGCACGTTACACTTTGTTTTGCGCTGGGAGCGTGAATGCCGGCGTCAGACCGTCAGGTGCCTGTGACGATCCAGCCCCAGACCGTCAGGCTTCCTGTGATGGTCCCACCTAGACCGTCAGAGGCCTGTGACGCATCTAGTGTAGACTATCAGGCTCCTGGTTGCCCTGAGAGGGTTGCAACCCCGATTTTGGTCCGACTGTGGTCACTGTGCGACGGGGCCGATACGTGGGGTGGTCCCCATACGTCGTCGGATACGGACGTTATTTTCCATTGACTTGAGAGTCTACTCCTTCAGTGACCCTCCACTAGTCGTAGCCCACTAGTACACGTGTGTTGGTCGCACCAGGGAGTGGTGTACGGGCTTACCCTTAGAGACGATTTGTGGACCGTTTGCCGTCGGGCCCCACGTCTTGCAGCCAGAGTCTGGCTGAGGGGAAATCGGTCAGAGGCCCAGAACAGGGATGCGCGGTCTGTGTGTACACACGTGGTTGGGGGCGGCTGGACCCACGTCGACGGGCGTGACCCCAGCTAGTCACTTGTTTGTGGTTCTTGTTCGGTGTGCTTGCCTTGGGTAGGTGCTACCACGTCAGGCAGTTTACCTGCGGTGCGGTGTAAGTCGTCAGGGGATGCTACCGACTGTGCTTCTAGTGGGAGGTACTCTTGTCGAGTACGGAGTGTCAGACTGTTAGTCTTGTGACTTCGACCTTTGGGTTTGTCGGGTCGACCGTTGAGCTTCGGTTGTCTCACCATGGCACATGTGCCGGTTTACGTGCCGTGGGATTTTTGTTATGTAGAGTACAGGGATTTCCTTTCCGAGGTACTCTCCTACCGCTAGCGTAGTGATTTCTCATTTTACGAGGTAGGGTTCGAGTGATCCCTACTGAGTCTTGTTCCGAGACTCATTCCCTGTGTCTTTTCACCGTGTTTCAGGTGAGGGGCCGCCCCTGGGAGCGCGTATGGGGTGCAGCGTGGTGCGGGTGCCCAGAGGTAGTGCCAGAGGTCAGAGCCGGGGTATGCCCCGTGTAGCTGTACTTTTCTTTCTTGTCTCTGTACTAGTTGTGGACTGCTACTGTTGTTGTTATTTATTTTTACCTTGTAGACCATGTATCATGTAACTGTTATTTTATTTCTTGCAATTATTTGTGATTCTTATGTAGTCTCCACACCATTCCTTTAACCCTTCCGAGTCTTCAGGCTCGTGGGTGGCGATGCGAGTCTCGGATTATCGGGCCTTCCCGGTAATCGGATTCTCGGGTCGTTACAGTGGTATCAGAGCAGCGGTTGTGGGATTATACGAGAATTATAAGTAATTGTTTTGGTCCACTAGTCCGCAGCAATGATGTACAATTGACACTGGCATTAGGCACCGTGTGTTTTCCTTAACTATGCCGTTTTTGTGTTTTCTATCTCTTGCTTCAGGAGCGAGCTTGGCGCCAAGGCGGAGCACTCGCTCTCAGCAGGGGCAATCGGCTGGAGGTCAGGAGATCTAGCAGGGGGTCCAGAGGGACCAGGAGGAGCATAGTAGAGCGCCACCAGCGGCCACCGAGGTAGTGGATACTGCGAGGTTTCCAGGGGCCTAGGATTTCTTTCGTGGCATGTACCAGCTTATGTCTCAGTAGTTCGGCGGAGAGGCTAGTGAGGGCTCGTCAGCTAGGGGTAGGCCAGGCCGAGCAGTGAGGGACTTCATGCAGTTTCATCCACCTTACTTTAGCGGCCAGCCAGACCCTGGTGTGGCTCGTGATTGGCTTGACGAGATGGAGCGGGTGTTCAGTTCTGCGAAGAGTGCTGCCGAGGACAGGGTGGTGTTGGCCTAAAACCAGTTGCAGGATACGGCTCGGAAGTGGTGGTCTTCTGAGTGGAAGATGACTTTTCAGCTTCATCCACTTGAGCAGGTCAAGTGGGATGACTTCGTCAGTGCTTTCAAGCGTACGTACTGTCCAGACTACGTTGCTACGCAGCGGATGCGTGAGTTTCTGGAGCTGGTGCAGGGTGACATGTCCGTGTTGTAGTACAGGGCCCGATTTGTCGAGCTGGGTCGGTATGCACCTCACATCATGGAGCATGAGAGGGTGAAGACCGCGCAGTTCGTTCAGGGGTTGAGGCAGGAACTGAGGCACCACCTGATCGCGAACGGGGCCGCTGATCTAGAGACAGCGTCTCGTGTTGTGGCTTCTTTGGAGATGGATATGCAGAGGACCCGAGGACCGATCAGCCAGGGGCAGTCTTTGTCAGGTCGCAGCCAGCAGTCGGCTACCCAGCAGCAGGGCTCCTTCCAGCATGCGTCAGGTGGTTCAGGAGTGCCGGCACCGACAGCATCGGTGACAGGGTCTGCGTCTTTTGGCACGAAGGTCAAGAAGTTTTTCAAGAAAGGGTTCCGTAAGAAGAAGTCCAAGGATCAGGGGTAAGCTTCATCGGGCAGTGTACAGCAGCCGATTCCTTTGCAGCGTCAGGGATCAGTGGGTGGGTCGCGAGTACCGTGTCCACGGTGTAGAGGGTTCCACCCAGGCAGGCAGTGCATGGCACCGATCATCTATTTTCGTTGTGACCAGCCAGGGCACATGGCGCGTGACTGTCCTCAGAGGCAGCCGCAGCAGCAGTTTCCTCAGCTGCAGCAGGTTCCCCAGTAGCAGAGGCAGTAGCAGCAGCTGTAGGGACAGTATCCGTCGCTACCCAGGTCAGCTAGTGTGGGAGGCAGGCAGCGAGCTCGAGGCCAGATCAAGCACATGACCAGGGTAGAGGTAGTGGCGTCGCAGCTCGTGGAAGGTACCATTCAAATTTTGGGTTGCGCGGCCCGAGTTTTGTTTGATTCTGGCACGTCTCATTCGTTTATTTTGGAGGATTTAGCGCTGAGCATCGAGGAGCCGGTGACCCAGTTGCTTTGTGATTTGGCAGTGGAGCTGCCTTCAGGTGATTTCATGGTCACCCCGTATTACTTCGATCAGGTTTCGGTTTGGATCGATGGGCGGAGTATGCCAGGCATGTTGTATGCGTTGCAGCTTCGAGATTACGATGTCATTCTAGGCATGGATTGGCTCCAGACTCATAGAGCGGTGGTGGATTATGTAATGAAGAGGGTCTACTTCCAGCATCCGAGCAAGCGGACCTTCTATTTACAAGGTATCCGTTCCACCTCTTCTCGATTCTTCATCTCCGCTATTCGAGCCCGTCGATTGCTTGATTCTGGTTGTCAGGATTTTCTCGCGTCCGTGGTTGTGACTGAACGGATGGAGCTGGATGTCGAGGACATTCCGGTGGTGTGCGAGTTTCTTGACATTTTTCCTGAGGAATTACCTTGATTGCCTCCCCAGCAGAAAATCGATTTCGTGATCGAGGTTGTGCCTGGTACGGGACCCTTGGTGAAGGCTCCCTACAGTATGGCCCCTGCTGAGTTGAGGGAGTTACGGGCGCAGTTGCAGGAGCTGCTGGCCAAGGGGTACGTTCGTCCTAGCTTTTCCCCTTGGGGTGCGCCCGTGTTGTTGGTGAAGAAGAAGGACGGTAGCTTGCGGCTGTGCATTGACTATCGGCAACTGAATGAAGTAACCATTAAGAACAAGTATCCGTTGCCACAGATTGATGATTTGTTCGACCAGCTTCAGTCTTCACGAGTGTTCTCGCGGATTGATTTGCGGTCCGGTTACTATCAACTGAGAATTTGTGAGTCCGATGCGGAGAAGACTGCGTTCAGTACGAGGTACGGGCATTATGAGATCTCGGTGATGCCGTTTGGGCTCACCAATGCCCCCACATCCTTCATGGACTTGATGTAGAGGGTGTTTTATCCGTATTTGGACCAGTTCGTGGTCATATTCATGGACGACATCCTTGTTTACTCACGGTCTGCCGAGGAGCACGCGTATCATTTGGGTGTAGTGCTGCAGACGTTACGAGATCACCAGTTGTATGCAAAGCTTAGCAAGTGCGAGTTCTGGCTCTGCGAGGTGCACTTTCTGGGGCACGTGATTTCTGGTGATGACATTTCCGTGGAGCCCGCCAAGGTTGAGGCAGTAATGCAGTGGCCGAGGACCAGGTCTGTGACGGAGATCCAGAGTTTCTTGGGGCTTGCGGGCTATTATCGCCAGTTTATCCAAGATTTTTCTCGCATTGCGGCCCCGATGACTAGACTCACGCGAAAGGATGTGCCTTTTGTCTGGTCTGAGGAGTGTAAGCAGAGCTTCAGGGAACTGAAGAGATTGCTCACCTCGGCACCGGTGTTGGTTTTACCTTCTGGATCGGGAGGTTTTGTGATATGTACAGATGCTTCCGGGGTCGGATTGGGTGCTGTGTTGATGCAGCATGGTAGAGTGGTGGCTTATGCATCTTGGCAGCTAAATCCCCATGAGGAGAACTACCCTACCCATGACCTTGAGTTGGCGGTGGTGATCTTCACGCTGAAGATCTGGAGGCATTATCTGTACGGTGAGAAGTTCGAGGTGTTCACTGACCATCAGAGTTTGAGGTATGTATTCTCGCAGAGGGACCTGAACCTCAGGCAAAGGCGTTGGATGGAGTTCATGAAGGATTATGACTTCACCCTGTCTTATCAGCCGTGCAGGATGAATGTCGTCGTTGATGCCTTGAGTCGGAAGGTCGCGGTCAGTGCCTTGATGTTGAGGAAGTGGAGGCTCTAGGAACAAGTGCCTGAAGTATCTTTCAGGCTCAAGATTCCCCAGGAGCCAGGGTTGATAATGCTTGTGAGTCTGACTGTCACTCCTGCAATCCGTCGTCAGGTGATAGAGGCCCACCATGCGGACCCCGAGTTGCCCCAGGTTCTGGTGATGGCTGATGTGGAGCTCGGCGAGGACGGTGCTGCGAGGTTTCGCGGCAGGCTGTACGTCCCAGCGGAGGAGCAGGTTCGCCGTGCAGTGTTGCGTGAGGCTCATGGGAGCAGGTACATCGTACACCCGGGTGCGACAAAGATGTATCGAAACTTGCGGAGGCAGTTCTATTGGCCTGGCATGAAGAGAGATGTCACCGAGTTTGTGGCCAGGTGCCTGATCCATCAGTAGGTGAAGGCGGAGCATCAGCGACCAGGAGGTACTCTCCAGCCCTTGGATGTTCCTGCATGGATGTGGGACCACTGGACCACATATTTTATGGTGGGGTTACCGAGGACCCCGAGTGGGCAGGACAGTATTTGGTTGCTGGTGGATAGGCTGACGAAGGTGACTCGGTTGTTACTGGTCAAAGTCAGCTGGAGCGTGTCCAAGTTGGCTCGTCTTTATGTGGAGCGGATCGTTCTGTTGCATGGGGTTCCCATTTCGATCGTGTTGGATCGGGATCCGCGCTTCACTTCTGGATTCTGGAGGAGTTTCCAGCGAGCGCTTGGCATGAATTTGTCTTTTAGCTTGGCGTATCATCCTCAGTCAGATGGTCTGTCAGAGAGGACCATCCAAACTTTAGAGGACATGATGAGATCCTGCTGCCTGGAGTGGCAGGGGAGTTGGATTCATCACCTACCATTGGTGGAGTTTGCCTATAACAACATCTATCATTCCTACATCGGCATGGCTCCTTATGAGGCTTTGTATGGGCATCTGTGTCGTACTCCACTTGATTGGTTTGAGGTTCGTGAGCGTATTTTGACGGGACCAGAGTTGGTGCAGCAATGTGTGGATGTGGTGCACGTGATTCGTCGGAACATGTTGGCGGCCCAGTGTCGGCAGAAGAGTTATGCTGACCGGAGGAGGCAGGTCCTCCAGTTTGCCGTGGGCGATCATGTGTTCTTCAGAGTTTCTCCGATGAAGGGGGTGATGCGTTTTGGATGGCGTGGGAAGCTGAGTCCCCGCTACATTGGTCCTTTTGTGGTTTTGGAGCACATCGGTGAGGTTGCTTATCGGTTGCAGTTACCCCCTGAGTTGGCATCGGTGCATGACGTGTTCCACGTCTCGATGTTGCGAAAGTACATGCCCGATGACTCTCATGTGCTCGAGATTTCTGCGTGGCCCGAGGTGACTCCAGATCTTTCTCTCCCAGAGTTTCCAGTCCTCATTGAGGACAGGCGAGAGCAGCGCCTGCGGAATAAGGTCATCCCCTAGGTCAAGGTGGTGTGGCAGCGGCACTCTGGTGGTGAGGCTTCTTGGGAGCGTGAGGACGAGATGCGTCAGCAGTTCCCGTACCTATTTGAGTGAGTCTTCCTCTTCTTTCCCCTTGGGTTGTTCTCAATTTCGAGGATGAAATTCCTTAAGGGGGCAGGGTTGTAATATCCCGGACCTTTCGGATCCCTCTTCGTGGGTCCTGGATCTGATTTCTCAGAGTGTCCGAATCCGTCGTGTCCGAAATTTCGTTTCGGTCATCTTTCACGTTCGGATCGGTGCGATCCGGAGTCGTTTCGGAGGCCCGGAAGCGTTCCGCGGCCTTTCCGCACGTGTTTTCCAATTTTCGGTGTGTGTTTCGGCAATTCCTTCGGAACCTCGCTGCGGGTGAACCGGGTCGTTCATGTAGGCACGAGTGGTACCGTTGCGATCGATGCGTTCCGAGGATTCCGGAAACATAATTTTCTATTTTTCGGTATTTTTTGGATTTTTTGGATTTTCTATAAATACCCCCTTTTTCTCTCTCCCCCTCACCCTTCTTCTTTTCTTCTTCTTCTTCCTCCCCACCGTGACCTCTCCCTCTCCCTCTCTCTCACCCATTTGATGTTGTGCCCCTGTGGTTTTGATGATTGGCTTTGATGTGAGTTAATCTTTTGATGATTACCTTTGATGTGAGTTAATCTTTTGATGATTGGTTTTTGTTGTGAGTTAATCACTGTGAGTCATCTTGCTATATGAGTCATCTTCATATGTTCAGTCAGTCTGCTGTTCTGTTAGTTTATCAGGTCTAAAAGCATTGCATATTTGATGCTCAGCCATGTTATCTGGTGCATGAAACATTCACATACACTTACATAAGTCTGCACATCAGCATCACGCAGCAAGTATGTACATCGCCTTCAGTAGGCATGTCAAGTCCACACATTGCATAGCATGCATCGTTCTTCAACTAAAGTCTATACATCAGCTTGCATGAATTCAAAGTGTGTACAATGAATAGCATGCATTTCATGAAGTCTGTACATCCTGTGTCTCTGTTAAGCTTCAAAGTCTACACATGGCTCACCTCTCATGCATAGTCTGGACAGTTGTGGGTTGATGCCCCCTTCTGGTGGGTCGACGCCCCCTTTGTTTTCCAAGTCCATACATTGGTTTTCATATTCCAAGTCTGTACATCCTCCGCCACAGCTTGAAGTCTGTACAACCTTGGCAAATGCTCCTAAGTCTATACATCACAATGTCTGTACAACACTGTGTCAAGCCTCCCAAGTCTGTACAACCACTGTCTAACTTGGACTTAAAGTCTATACAGTGGTCTGTCTCTGTAAGCGTCTCAAGCTGCAAGTCTGTACAGAGTTTGGCAGTCTACAGTGCATCGTCTCTTCAAGTGTGCACAGCCTTGGCGTATGCATCTTAAAGTCTAAACATTGTGGGGCTTCGAATCTTCAAGTCCATACATCCATGCATCATGGGTCGACCCCTCTCTTTGATGCGTCGACCCCCCAGACTACCAAGTCTATACATCAGCCTTTGCATTGCAAGTCTATACAGCGTGCATTGTTCAAAACAAGTCTGCACAGTCATTGTCTGTTGGCATCACGAAGTCTATGCATTGCTTGTGCATCATAGTCTGTACAGTGTCTCAAGTTGGCTAAGTCTATACACTCTCTCACATTGTACACACTTGCTACATTGCTGTTTCTAAGTCTATACATCAGTTGGGTCGTTAAGTCCACACAATGCATATGTTCATCAAAGTCCATACATTGCATTGTCTTCAACCAAGTCTATACATTCTGTTCCTTTGATCAGCAAGTCTATACACACTTCAGCATATGTGCATCCCCTTCAAAGACGAAGTGTATACATCCTTCAAGCATTCAAGTCTACACACTCGTTGTTAAGCCTTTGCATCGAAGTCTATACAGCCTGTGGCTTGTACATCACTGAACGTTCTTCAGCAGAGTATATACTCTTCAGAAGTTAAAGTCAGAACATCCTTCTGTGAAGACTGTACACACTTCAGCACATGTGCATATCCTTCACACGAAGTCTGTACACTCAGTTAACCTTCAAGCCTATACACTCGATTGTTAGGCCTTCAACCCTATACACTCGATTGTTAGCCTTAAGTCTATACACTCGATTGTTAAGTGTTCAAGTCTATACACTCTATCCTTCACAAGAAGTCTGTACACTCGTTTGTTAACTTTCAAGTCTATACATTGGATAGGCTCGTTCATGCTTCGTTCATCTCAAGTCTGTACACTGCCTTTCACATGCACTCTTTAATCAAGTCTGTACAGTCCCTTGTTTGCAAGACTATACACTCGACTGCCTTGCTTTGCTTAAAGTCTGTTCAGCCCTTCCCTCAGCAAGTCTATACACTGGAGTCGTCAGCTGCAGGGACAGCATGTCTGTACATTGGATTCTCATGCATGTTAACAGCAAGTCTATACACTGCATTCATGCATTGTTCTTCACAGCAAAGTCTGTACACTGCGTTCTCTTGCACGCAATCAAAGTGTGTACAGCCTGTGCTCGCATTGGTAAGTTTATACATGCTTGGCTGTTCATCGTCTGCTACATGTCTCTTCAAGTCTGTACATCCATTTGTGCAGTGTGCATTGATCAAGCCAAAGCCTGTACATCGATATGTTGCTTTGATGCCGTTGCATAGTCTATACATTGTTGAGCTTCACACACATATCTTCATAGTCTATACATTGCATCATCGTGCATGCATTGCATTCATTGAAGTCTATACACTGCATACAGTTATGCTTCACATGTCTACACACCGCACTGTTCATGCATCAGTTCGCTAAGTCTATACACTCTCTCACGATGTACACACTTGCCTAACTGATGTCCCTAAGTCTAGACACTCGATGGCCTCATACATTTCACAGAAGTCCACACATTCCCCTTGTTATGATAATGCATTCTTCAGCAAGTATATACACTGAGGTCGCATGAAGACCTACAAGTCTATACACTCTCTCAGTGTACACACTTACTCATTTACTGCTTCTAAAGTATATACACTCGTTGTTATAAACCTGAACTAACTAATTCGTTTCATTTCGCATTGTCTCTGTCTGCAGATGACTCAGGTTAATGACTGGGTGCGTGAATCGAGGGTGATTCTTGGCACGTGATCCAAGGTGCTCTCTGGGCGGAAACCTGAAGGACACACGCCCTAGCACCTACTGAAGCTGATATAAATAGAAGCCTTCGTCCACTGAAGAAGTATGATAAGAATAGAAGAGGGCTGATCGAGACTGTGAGAAGAGAAGTAGAAGAAGAAGAAAGAAGAAGAAGAAGAGTGAAGATAGAGAGTGAGAGCAGCAGAAGAAAAAGATAAAGAGAGAGCTCGTGAGGATTAAAAGAAAAGAGAAAGACAGTGAGAGTGAAAAGGAGAGCAGAGAAGAGAAAGATTGCGTGAGCTGAGAAGAAGAAAGAAGAGGAAGAAAGGAAGAGAGGAGAGAGTTCTATTGAAGATATGTTCAGTCTGTTCGTGGATCAAATCCAGAATGACTATGCTCATTGAGAGCTATATTTCTTGTGTTTCATTTCTAGCTTTTGTCACTGTGCTTTTTATGTTTTCTTATTTTTCCTTTTGTTACTCAGGCTACTATTGCTCTTCCGATTCTCAGTAGTGAGGTCGGGTTCCTCCTGTGGACTCAGGAGAAGGGAGATCTGATCTCCGGTTCTGGGCTTGTGGGTTGCAAGTCCAGGGGTCCCTCCTGGTCTGGAGGAAGAGAGGTCTGCGACCTCTGGTTTACTGGTGACAGGGAGTCACTGGTGTGTTCCCTCCTGGTCTGGAGGAAGAGAGACTGTGTGTCTCTGATTTCCAAGTGGCTGGGAGTCACTTGGGGTGTCCCTCCGGTTGGGAGGAAGAGGGGAGGTTGTTCCCCTGGTCAAGCTGTGTGGCAGCAACTTGTTTGCAGACTGAGTCTGCTTTCTAGCTTGTGCTAGTGGAAGCCTCACTCCGGTTGGGAGTGAGGGGTGGACGTAGGTCTTGGTGACCGAACCACCTAAAAAATCTCTTGAGCAGTGGTTTGTCTGTGTGTTTGCTTCCGCTAGATGATTGCTTAGGCGCGCTCCATGTGTTTGCTCATGAGTTTAATTGAATTAGTTTTATTCTGTGATTGCGTCTAGCATCTGTGTTTTAATTTGGGCATTATTTCTGAAGGGGATACATTCACCCCCCTCTGTATCCTGGCATAGCACCCTATCAATTGCTATCAGAGCGGTGTCTGCATAGACGGTCCAGCGACCTGCAGATCCGATCCTGTTGTCTTAGGTGCTTATTTACTTTTGGTGCATCAATATTCCTGTTACATTATATCTGATCTATTTCCATGGGTGAACCACTAGTTTTCAACGGTTCCAATTTTAGTGTATGGTTTGCTAGTCTGAAAAATTATGCTAAATCTGTTAATCCAGACCTGTGGAAAGTGATTTCACACGGTCCTCATGAACTACCAAAGAAAAAGTCCAAATGGACTGACAGTCACAAATCACTGCATGAAGAGAATCAGATAGCTATAAATCTAATGAAGGCAGCTACTGATAGAGCTTTTCATTCATGTTTCTTTGATTGCAGTTCTGCTAAAGATATTCTGGACATGCTGAAGCGAACTCAGAAGAGAAATGAGGACAGCTGCATGATGGCTGACAGAAGCAATCAAAGTGGCAGCCAAAATGAAGAAGATGATGATGATGAGGTAAATCTCTTTGAGAACTATACCTTAGATGACTGGGAGAATTCATATGCTGAATTATTAGAGTCTCATGAACAGTTAAGAAAATAATACAAAAAATTGAAGAAGAATAGTAGGTCAGACAGTTTCAATTCTCCATGTAAAAACTGTGCTGAACTGAAAAATGTTCATGATGCTTTTGTGTCTGATATTCAAATGTTGAAAAAGCAAATTTCGATACTGAAAATTGAGAATCAAGATCATGTAAAAGAGATCTCTGAACTTGAGAAGAAGCTTAGCCTAACTTGTAATGATTCTGTTCAGAGTAAGAAATTGCTGGAAAAATTTGAATGTGTTAAGTCTGAACTAAGTAGGCTAGAATCTAAAAATGACTCTCTGAAACAATCTGTTAAAGATAATGAAGAAAAATTTGGGAAACTTGAGCAAGAGAAGAATTTGGTTGCTGAAAAATTGAATGCCATAAAATCTGTAAACATATAATTACAGAAAGATTTTGAAAAGCAACAAAGAGAAATGAAGGAAATTGAAAATGGAAGAATGTATGAAGTCAATTCAGAAGACCAGCTTCTAATAAATGAATTGGTTCAGAATGATAAGCTTAAAGAAGAAATTGAAAAATTGAAGTTGTTAAACAGCGGCATGTCTGAAAGACTTCTTACATTGGAGAAAGGAAAAGTCATCTGTACAAATGAAACTGAAAAAGAAGATGATCTGAGAAAGGAGATCGAAGAGTACAAAATTGCCAACAAGGTTTTGAGTGAGGTTGTCAATTGCAGTGAACAAGAGACTGCAAGTTATGAGTTACATATTGCCTCTCTAGAATATGAAATCCTAGACTTGAGGAAATCTCTGTCTAAATTTGTTGATGGACAAGAAAATCTGGACAGGTTGTTAGGTGTTAAGGTCAATACTCAAAAGGAAGGGTTAGGCTACAACAATGTCAATAAAAAGGCTTTCAAAAATAAGCTAATGACATCTTTTATCAAAGCATCAGATGTTGCCACCACCTCAGAAAATAAACAACCAAATGTTCAGAAGAATCAGAAACAAACTGGAAAAATGGAAAAGGTCAGTCATGTGAAAAAGGGATTGAATCAAAGTGAAAATGTGCATGCTGTAAAACACACTGATACACCTAGACATGCACATAAAAGAGAAATCATGAAATGTCATTACTGTCACAAGATTGGCCACTTGATGCATGAATGTAACTTAATGAAATCAGATGATCTGAAAGCTAGAGAAAAGCATGGTAGGGATTCGCAGGTCAAGTTTCCTGTCCCTAAGAAAAAGAGTGTCACATGTTCTAATTGTGATAAAGTAGGACACACTACTGCTCATTGCTGGTTTGCAAGTGGCAAGGAAAAATCATGTTCATATCATACAAAATACCTTGCAAATCAGCATGTTTTTAATATGAACAAATCTGTTTCAAAGAACTAGCACATCATATGTTTTAACTGCAACAAAATAGGCCACAGGGCCTCTGAATGCTGGTCAGGTTCTTATAGAAGAAATTCTCTCAATTGCTCTCACTGTGGAAAGCATGGCCACACAGTCAAGGACTGTTGGCATGCTCAAGGGAAAAATTTCATCTCTGAAAGGTTTAAATTCCCTGCAAGTACAAATGCTCTCAGAAAGAGCAAAGTTGTTTTTAAAAGGAAAAACTTTGAATGTTTTGATTATGGAAAATAGTTTGGTCATGCAAATAGCAGAAATCTCCATGCCAATGCACATAAAATTCATGTTCATAATGATGTGCATAAAAAGAACCTAAAGTCTGTTTTCTCATGCTATAACTGTGGAAAGCCAGGACACAGGGCTGCAACTTGTTGGCTGGTAGGATATCAAAACCAAACTGGTTTTGGTAAACAGAATTTTTATTCTGTTAATAAAAGATTTCATGCATATGCACATAGAATTCATGTTAATAAGAGTGTGCATAAATCAAATCTGAAAACTGCTGCTTCTTGCCATCATTATGGCAAATCTGGACATTTGATGGATGGTTATCCACTGATAAAATTCAATGATCATCAAGTTAAAAATGAGCTGAGAAAACCTGCTAGGAGTGATATTGTCAATTCAGGACCCAAGACTTCTTGGGTGCCTATTTGTGCAAAATATGTTGCTAACTTGCAGGTGTGCCTTGGAAGCTGATTAATATAGAGGGGATTAATCCAAGGCACTCAAGAATGAAAACCCCTTCCTGAACTTTTCAGGTAAACTTCTTGCTCTTCCTGTTTTTAGTTTTAATGTATAGCAAGTTAAATCTGTTTTTGCATTTTCATTCATCATCTGCCATTTGCATCATTTTCTGATCATACACTTGCTGAGTGTTCTGTGCAAATATCAGATTAAAAAAAAAGGGTTGTCTGCATCTGATGCATACATATGCCAATTACAATTGTTTGATAATTGTTGTTATGCATAATCTCTGAAAACAAATTGCATTCTGAAATTTCTGAAAAAAAAAATGAACTGCATATGAATGTGGTTTGAAACTTGTCTGTTGCATAGCTCACTGAAAATCTAGATTTCATATAGGACTGCATGTTGAATTATCATGATTGACCTCTATGGTATATAAATGGTAAGCTACCAAAAGGCAGGGAAATCTGTCTGGAGGTTCTTGCTATGTGTGAGGTGGTCTTTTAGACCAAGTGCTCCGCCTGGTACCATGGGTCACATTGCTTAATAGGGCAGTCTGATTGAGCATAAGTCACATTATCATATGTTCAGTCTTCAGTGCAAAACATTGCATGCTTTCAGGGGGAATTAATTGCATGTCTTTGCATAGCATTCAATGTTGAGTCTTTGCATGTCTTTGCATACATGGAGTTAATTGCATTGCATTTCATTGTAAAATACCAAAAAGAGTGACTGAATGCATATTATTAGGGGGAGTCAATGCATTGCATGTAGGTTGTCAAATGCATACTCTTGTGAGAATTCATTACATATCCTTTCTTATTGACTGTGTTGACAAACCTTGATCACAATCTGAAAAACACTGGGCTTCAAAATCTCCTCTATCATTTGATTTATGAATTCTATCAATCTCTCATGAAGATTTCAATGGGACTATCTCAATCATAAATCTGAAAACTTTTGAACTAAGAATCTTCTATTATATGATTTTATGAATGACTGAAATAACTCAGCTGGTTTAAGTTTAATGTATTCATTGAGGTTGACTTTAAAATTTCTTAAAAAAAATATATGAATCATGTTTAATAAACTTTAACCAACTGTTTCATGATATGTCTTGTAAAAACTTCTGAAATCTGCACTATTTAATACATGGCTTTAATTGATTAACTACATGAAGTTAGTATTATTTTGAAGCAAATGAATTTCTCTGAAATATCTAAAGGGTAATATCTGTCAGAGCAATGACTTTAGTCACTGAGAAACACATGTCCAAAGGACTGTGTCATGAGGTGCCATAGTTAACTCTGCTTAAGATGAATGTTAATCAGGCAGAGCAATGGCATGCACACTGAGAAATACAACTCACTCATCAAGAAATGATTTGAAGTGTGTCATGATGTGTAAATGCTACCTCTGTTTATATAAAGCATGACTGTGAGTCACACTAAGTGCTTAGGGATATTGGCCTCTGATCAAGGTATATCCTCTAGTTACAAGGTGTGCACTGAACTAGAGTGCTCGTAAAATTTGTAGCATGAAAATTGTTGAACAAGTTGAAATGTCTGAATATTGATGCTAAAATCAAATTGCTACAACCCTAGACAAATTCACATGACTTCATAAATGCTTGATCTCAATTCTAGTGCATGTAATTCCGATTGAAGTCAATAAATTTGATTGTGTAAGAGAAAGGGAGGTTAATCAAGATAAAAATGAGGGCTTGGTTCATTTTTATTAAACCATGGTTTTAGATATCAATACAGAATTTTATTGATAAATTCTACATACATCATGTTTAAACTAAGCTGATCAATAAACTTCATTCATAAGCCCTTATAATGGAAGACTTTGAAAAATTATGTTTTGGATTTATGAGATTGATATCTCCTTGAAAAGTTTGTTAAACTTCTTCTGCTTGGAGCCTCTTTGAAAATCTGTTATTTGAAACTCTTCTGCTCCCTGTCTTTGCATTCCACTGTGGTCTCCCTCTCACCCATATCAATTGGGAGAAATGCAACAGATGCCTATCAATTGGCATCTACTCAGGGGGAGCTTCCTTGTAATATCGAATCATGTTCATCTCAATTGGTAACAATTGTGTCTTTGCATTCATATATTTAGGGGGAGGTATTGCACTTCTTCTTGCATCTGCATTTCTGCATTCATACCTCTCCATGGTTCATCTTGTTTATTGCAAGGAGGAGAAATTGATTGTATTTTAAACATGCTTTAACTTCTCAAACTATTTTCTTTTTGATGAAGTCAAAGGGGGAGAATAGTTTGTGTCATCAGAATTACTCACAGTGTAGTGTTGCCATCATCAAAAAGGGGGAGATTGTTGTGCCCCTGTGGTTTTGATGATTAGCTTTGATGTGAGTTAATCTTTTGATGATTGGCTTTGATGTGAGTTAATCTTTTGATGATTGGTTTTTGTTGTGAGTTAATCACTGTGAGTCATCTTGCTATATGAGTCATCTTCACATGTTCAGTCAGTCTGCTGTTCTGTTAGTTTATCAGGTCTAAAAGCATTGCATATTTGATGCTCAGCCATGTTATCTGTGCATGAAACATTCACATACACTTACATAAGTCTGCACATCAGCATCACGCAGCAAGTATGTACATCGCCTTCAGTAGGCATGTCAAGTCCACACATTGCATAGCATGCATCGTTCTTCAACTAAAGTCTATACATCAGCTTGCATGAATTCAAAGTGTGTACATTGAATAGCATGCATTTCATGAAGTCTGTACATCCTGTGTCTCTGTTAAGCTTAAAAGTCTGCACATGGCTCACCTCTCATGCATAGTTTGGACAGTTGTGGGTCGACGCCCCCTTCTGGTGGGTCGACGCCCCATTCTGATGGGTCGACGCCCCCTTTGTTTTCCAAGTCCATACATTGGTTTTCATATTCCAAGTCTGTACATCCTCCGTCACAGCCTGAAGTCTGTACAGCCTTGGCAAATGCTCCTAAGTCTATACATCACAATGTCTGTACAACACTGTGTCAAGCCTCCCAAGTCTGTACAACCACTGTCTAACTTGGACTTGAAGTCTATACAGTGGTCCATCTCTGTAAGCGTCTCAAGCTGCAAGTCTGTACAGAGTCTGGCAGTCTACAGTGCATCGTCTCTTCAAGTGTGCACAGCCTTGGCGTATGCATCTTAAAGTCTAAACATTGTGGGGCTTCGAATCTTCAAGTCCATACACCCATGCATCATGGGTCGACCCCTCTCTTTGATGCGTCGACCCCCCAGACTACCAAGTCTATACATCAGCCTTTGCATTGCAAGTCTATACAGCGTGCATTGTTCAAAACAAGTCTGCACAGTCATTGTCTGTTGGCATCACGAAGTCTATGCATTGCTTGTGCATCATAGTCTGTACAGTGTCTCAAGTTGGCTAAGTCTATACACTCTCTCACATTGTACACACTTGCTACATTGCTATTTCTAAGTCTATACATCGGTTGGGTCGTTAAGTCCACACAATGCATATGTTCATCAAAGTCCATACATTGCATTATCTTCAACCAAGTCTATACATTCTGTTCCTTTGATCAGCAAGTCTATACACACTTCAGCATATGTGCATCCCCTTCAAAGACGAAGTGTATACACCCTTCCAAGCATTCAAGTCTACACACTCGTTGTTAAGCCTTTGCATCGAAGTCTATACAGCCTGTGGCTTGTACATCACTGAATGTTCTTCAGCAGAGTATATACTCTTCAGTAGTTAAAGTTAGAACATCCTTCTGTGAAGACTATACACACTTCAGCACATGTGCATATCCTTCACACGAAGTCTATACACTCAGTTAACCTTCAAGCCTATACACTCGATTGTTAGGCCTTCAACCCTATACACTCGATTGTTAGCCTTAAGTCTATACACTCGATTGTTAAGTGTTCAAGTCTATACGCTCTATCCTTCACAAGAAGTCTGTACACTCGTTTGTTAACTTTCAAGTCTATACATTGGATAGGCTCGTTCATGCTTCGTTCATCTCAAGTCTGTACACTGCCTTTCACATGAACTCTTTAATCAAGTCTGTACAGTCCCTTGTTTGCAAGACTATACACACGACTGCCTTGCTTTGCCTAAAGTCTGTTCAGCCCTTCCCTCAGCAAGTCTATACACTGGAGTCGTCAGTTGTAGGGACAGCATGTCTGTACATTGGATTCTCATGCATGTTAACAGTAAGTCTATACACTGCAATCATGCATTGTTCTTCACAGCAAAGTCTGTACACTGTGTTCTCTTGCACGCAATCAAAGTGTGTACAGCCTGTGCTCGCATTGGTAAGTCTATACATGCTTGGCTGTTCATCGTCTGCTACATGTCTCTGCAAGTCTGTACATCTATTTTTGCAGTGTGCATTGATCAAGCCAAAGCCTGTACATCGATATGTTGCTTTGATGCCGTTGCATAGTCTATACATTGTTGAGCTTCACACACACATCTTCATAGTCTATACATTGCATCATCGTGCATGCATTGCATTCATTGAAGTCTATACACTGCATACAGTTATGCTTCACATGTCTACACACCGCACTGTTCATGCATCAGTTCGCTAAGTCTATACACTCTCTCACGATGTACATACTTGCCTAACTGATGTCCCTAAGTCTAGACACTCGATGGCCTCATACATTTCACAGAAGTCCACACATTCCCCTTGTTATGATAATGCATTCTTCAGCAAGTATATACACTGAGGTCGCATGAAGACCTACAAGTCTATACACTCTCTCAGTGTACACACTTACTCATTTACTGCTTCTAAAGTATATACACTCGTTGTTATAAACCTGAACTAACTAATTCATTTAATTTTGCATTGTCTCTGTCTGCAGATGGCTCAGGTTAATGACTGGGCGCGTGAACCGAGGATGATTCCTGGCACGTGATCCGAGGTGCTCTCTAGGCGGAAACCTGAAGGACACACGCCCTAGCACCTGCTGAAGCTTATATAAATAGAAGCCTTCGTCCACTGAAGAAGTATGATAAGAATAGAAGAGGGCTGATCGAGACTGTGAGAAGAGAAGCAGAAGAAGAAGAAAGAAGAAGAAGAAGAGTGAAGATAGAGAGTGAGAGCAGCAGAAGAAAAAGATAAAGAGAGAGCTCGTGAGGATTAAAAGAAAAGAGAAAGACAGTGAGAGTGAAAAGGAGAGCAGAGAAGAGAAAGATTGCGTGAGCTGAGAAGAAGAAAGAAGAGGAAGAAAGGAAGAGAGGAGAGAGTTCTATTGAAGATATGTTCAGTCTGTTCGTGGATCAAATCCAGAACGACTATGGTCATTGAGAGCTATATTTCTTGTGTTTCATTTCCAGCTTTTGTCGTTGTGCTTTTTATGTTTTCTTATTTTTCCTTTTGTTACTCAGGCTAATATTGTTTTTCCGATTCTCAGTAGTGAGTTCGGGTTCCTCCTGTGGACTCAGGAGAAGGGAGATCTGATCTCCGGTTCTGGGCTTGTGGGTTGCAAGTCCAGGGGTCCCTCCTGGTCTGGAGGAAGTGAGGTCTGCGACCTCTGGTTTGCTGGTGACGGGGAGTCACTGGTGTGTTCCCTCCTAGTCTTGAAGAAGAGAGACTGTGTGTCTCTGGTTTCCAAGTGGCTGGGAGTCACTTGGGGTGTCCCTCCGGTTGGGAGGAAGAGGGGAGGTTGTTCCCCTGGTCAAGCTGTGTAGCAGCAACTTGTTTGCAGACTGAGTCTGCTTTCTAGCTTGTGCTAGTGGAAGCCTTACTCCGGTTGGGAGTGAGGGGTGGACGTAGGTCTTGGTGAACGAACCACCTAAAAAATCTCTTGAGCAGTGGTTTGTCTGTGTGTTTGTTTCCGCTAGATGATTGCTTAGGCGGGCTCCATGTGTTTGCTCATGAGTTTAATTGAATTAGTTTTATTCTGTGATTGCGTCTAGCATCTGTGTTTTAATTTGGGCATTATTTCTGAAGGGGATACATTCACCCCCCTCTGTATCCTGGCATAGCACCCTATCATTTGATCGCGGCGAGCTCCCTTCCGGCTGCAGACGGCGGCGGGGCGACGGCACGGCGACGTGGGCGGCGACGAGGCGATCGTGGGGGCGTGTGGTGCTCGTGGGAAGCGTGAAGGAGTAGGGTTTTCCAAAGCGATTTCTTGTGTTCGTGGATGATCCGGCGGAGCATTCGCTCTATTGAGGTAGGGTGACGTTCCCTAGCTCCCCGCCATTCATTTCCGCGATTTATAGGCCGAGGGGAGGCCGAGAGGGGCGTGATTGAGCGGGTTTGGGATTTTCCATGATTTGGGGAGAGCTCGCCCGATCTATGGATTTGATGCATGATTTTATGTTTTGATGGCCTAGAATCATGCTAGGGGTCCCCAGGGGTCTTCCCCGTTGATTTCCCCCTCTCCGGTGGAGACATGGGGGCGTGGTCGGAGTTTTAGGGCTTTTCCCGCCATTTTGCCGTCGGGCGGGTGTGACAGTCCTTCCAGGGATCGTCACACCGTGTGACGCGCCTGGGAGGGTGCGTCACATGCCCTTTGTTAGCTTTTGGGGGTCAATGGCTGTAATGGTCCCACGATAGACCGCCACAGCAGTCTGACGCGCCTGGAAGGGTGCGTCACAGCCCCTGTTAACAAGCTGGGGGCTGGGGGTGTGACGGCCCCCGATAGACCGTTACAAGCGTGTAATGCGCCTGGGGTAGGCCGTCAGAGGCATCCGACCGTTGGTTTGTGACCGTTGTTTTGACCGTTGGGGGTCAAGGCATGTGACGCACGAGGCCTGGCGCGTCACATCCTTGTGACGGCCCAGGGTGGGTGCGTCAGGGCGCTTTTGAGCGTTTGGGCCCCCAGGCGGTGTGACGCTCCTCGTGTGGACCGTCACACCCTGTGATGTGCCTGTATGGGGGCGTCACAGTCTGTAACTTGCTAGGGTAGGTGCGTTACACTTTGTTTTGCGCTGGGAGCGTGATGGCCGGTGTCAGACCGTCAGTTGCCTGTGACGGTCCAGCCCAAGACAGGCTTCCTGTGACGGTCCCACCTAGACCATCAGAGGCCTGTGACATGTCTAGTGTAGACCGTCAGGCTCCTGGTTGCCTAGAGAGGGTTGCAACCCCGATTTTGGTCCGACTGTGGTCACCATGCGACGGGGCCGATACGTGGGGTGGTCCCCGTACGTCATCGGATACGGACATTGTTTTCCGTTGATTTGAGAGTCTACTCCTTCAGTGACCCTCCACTAGTCGTAGCCCACTAGTACACGTGTGTTGGTCGCACCAGGGAGTGGTGTACGGGCTTACCCTTAGAGACGATTTGTGGACCGTTTGCCGTCGGGCCCCACGTCTTGCAGCCAGAGTCTGGCTGAGGGGAAAACCAGTCAGAGGCCCAGAACAGGGACGCGCGGTCTGTGTGTACACACGTGGTTGGGGGCGGCTGGACCCACGTCGACGGGCGTGACCCCAGCTAGTCACTTATTTGTGGTTCTTGTTCGGTGTGCTTGCCTTGGGTAGGTGCTACCACGTCAGGCAGTTCACCTGCGGTGCGGTGTAAGTTGTCAGGGGATGCTACCGACTGTGCTTCTAGTGGGAGGTACTCTTGTCGAGTACGGAGTGTCAGACTATTAGTCTTGTGACTTCGACCTTCGGGTTTATCGGGTCGACCGTTGAGCTTCGGTTGTCTCACAGTGGCACATGTGCCGGTTTACGTGCCGTGGGATTTTTGTTTTGTAGAGTACAGGGCTTTCCTTTCCGAGGTACTCTCCTACCGCTAGCGTAGTGATTTCTCATTTTACGAGGTAGGGTTCGAGTGATCCCTACTGAGTCTTGTTCCGAGACTCATTCCCTGTGTCTTTTCACCGTGTTTCAGGTGAGGGGCCGCCCCTGGGAGCGCGTATGGGGTGCAGCGTGGTGCGGGTGCCCAGAGGTAGTGCTAGAGGTCAGAGCCGGGGTATGCCCCGTGTAGCTGTACTTTTCTTTCTTGTCTCTGTACTAGTTGTGGACTACTACTGTTGTTGTTATTTATTTTTACCTTGTGGACCATGTATCATGTAACTGTTATTTTATTTCCTACAATTATTTGTGATTCTTGTGTAGTCTCCACACCATTCCTTTAACCCTTCCGAGTCTTCGGGCTCGTGGGTGACGATGCGGGTCTCAGATTATCGGGTCTTCTCGGTAATCGGATTCTCGGGTCGTTATAATGACAGTTCGATGATCGGTGGTTCTAGCACTTTTCACTCGGTCTCATTCCTATTCGATCGGCTGTCGCTATCCGAGTTACCTAAAAAATGTTGGAATAAAACTAGATGAGCAAATCGCTTAGTAGAAATTATATCTCAAGAACTAGCATTGCTTTAAATAATAACATGTTACGTGCAATGCTGGTATATCTATGCATGATGGATGAGCAAGATATCAAGAACTTTTAGAGATGAACATAGCATGATTTCAAGGTATCAATAAGGTACTATCAAGTGTTTGCACAATTCTTTTCCAGGAAAGTAAGAACCAATGTTCAAGCATGTAATATCAAGTACGTGTAGAATTTGGCTATTTCAATGAAGCAAGTACTCGCCCATTCCGGGCCACGCAAGTCAAGTCAAGCACGTAAGTCATGTCAAGTATTGTCATGAGAGAGTGAGTGGAATGCCTTATACCTAGCAAGTCATGCACTTCGGTGCAATACCACACCGTGATCAATATAGCTCCCATGGGCACAAGTACTTTCGGGTGCTCCTCCAAGGTTCAGATCGGGCCCCATTAACGCTAGCATTGAGTCATGTATTTCTTTCGACATTCACTCTAGTTTATAGCCAGTGTAGAATTCCAAAGGATTTAACCATCGTAGGAACATAAGGTGGATCTCATGGAATAGAGTTCAAGAACTGATTTTCATGTAAGGTTGAACTATGACTAAACCACATAATACGCACAATATATCAGAAATCTAGGTGGACTTGGAGCCACTAGGGCTGCCACATATTACATAATTGGCACCCATCTGGCAGCCATTTATTTCAGGAATTTCTCCATTACTGAGGGGCGTTCATTCTAGAAGTACACCGAAGAACAAGCTCACATATGCCAAACGACACACTGTGAGGGCTATGCTACCATGTTTCCTTTAGAGTAACATGGCATTCAAGGGGATCAAGGGTTTTAATCATCACCGGGAGTTGTGGGGTGTAAGAGAAATGCCAGAAACATGGGAATGTATCTGCGGACTTAGATAACAGCGCCTAGAACCCGCGGTGTGGGTTAGACAGAAGCTCAAAAAATCTGGAAATCCATACTATGGAAAATGGCGCCGAGACAGGTGCCATTTATTGATTAAATGGGGCCCAGTCAGGTGCCCTTATTTGATAAAATGGCACCCAGACAGGTGCCATTAATTATGAAATGGCGCTTGTCCACAGGGGTGCCCAATCCTCTGTGAGACAAGAAATCTGGAATTGGCGCCCAGGTGGGTGCCATTATTTGATGAAATGGTGCCCTGGTGGGTGCCATCATTTTACTAAATGGCGCCTGTGGATAGGGGCGCTCGTTACTTAATATTCAAAATTTTTATTTTTTTCTCCCAAACTAATTGGCGCCCCCTCATAGAGTCATCATTTAATTGGCGACTCTACGGAGGGTCATCATTTAAGTAATTAGCGCCCAAGGCATGGGCGCCCATTGCTGTGTGATGCTACGCATCGGGATGGTACGTTCTGAGACACAAAACACTGTTCATAATTTTTAACATTCATAGAATCAGGAAGTAAAGACATGGATAGACAGAGAAAAATATCAGGATTCCAAGATCATGCTCATGGCAGAATATTAGGGTTTCATTTCATAGATATTAATTTTCTAAACATGGTGTTTATTAATTACAGGAAAAGAGAATTGGAATGGACGCCCTTCACTGGGTCGCCCAATCAAGAATGGGCACCCAGATGCTGGTCGCCCTGTAATTGATGTCACCCTCTTGGGTGCCATTTACAAACATGCTTCGATCTCTGCAAAACCCGTGTAACAGGCTATACAATATGGAAAATGGATGTATAGTAGTGCTACTCATGCTTGTTACCCTATATCAGCTACGAGTTGGGCCAAATCTTGAGAACATCTACCTTTTTGGAGTGATTAACGAGGTGCAGGTAATATAGAATAAAGAAGAAAGAAAGCCAAGCCCCTACACGTTCTCTTCAACAAGCTTCAACAACAGGAATGATATCGTAGGAAGAAGATGCCCTTCATGTTCACGTCTTCTTCACGGTCGTGAGAGGAAGAAAAGAAGGAAGATCCTTCTGATGTGACACAATATGCAGCGGAGGGCAATGAAACTATTTTGATGTGATACGACTCCCTTGGACCTAGGATAGCAAGCAGCACTATGAGTCGGCAACGTCGCACATGCGGTTTCGCTCGCGGAAGCACGCTTGGATCCGTAGGAGGACCGGCGATGGGGAGTGAGGGTCCGAGTTTGGACCTTGCGATTCCAAGGGTCGGCCGGGTAGGGATAGATCCCAATGGGCCAAGGATGCCCGATTTCACGGGTAGCCGGCACGCCGAGGGCGTGGGATGTAATGGCTCTCTCTCAACTCGCCCCGCGGTGAACACTCGATTGGATTGAATTGCGGATCGGACACTCGCCTCACCTCCGACGGACAACTAAGAGCGATACTAAGCTAAGCAATAGTAAAAACCAGCAAGGGAGAGTGGTCAGGAGCTCACCTGATCGGCGTGAAGACGCCGATCCCGGGTGGAGACGAGGGCGAGCGGGGAAGTGTGGTCCCCGCACACTGCGCCGATGTAGCTTCACAACCTGTTCAAGAGTACATGCACTACACCTCGCACAGGAGGGTGGTCTCGGGGGTGGGAATTGAATAATTACAGTAAACACTACCACCACGCAGGGTGGGGCGGTAAGCCGGCCAGGCGGGAAGGGGAGGGTGGGCCAAAACGGGTAGAAAAGAACTAAGGGAGTTGGTGCAGCTGACTGGAATTCTAGATGGGAAGCCGCTGTTGCCACCGTCCTGAGCTAGTCCGAACTCCGATTTCGAAGATTCCAACTCCAGGAGTTCCCTGACTTGATGCTGGTGATGTCTGAATTTTTGGGCGGCCTCTGGAGCCAGGGACTGGTGACACCAGTGACTGAACCGAGGCAGCGAGTGTGGTTTCTGGCCGGACCTGTTCTGTAACAGTAGGTTACAGACACTGTGGTGAACTCTCCCGAACTCCGAATGGCACAAAAATAGTGGCACTGTCTTCGTGGTGGAAGTAGCTTTCAGCAGGAGGTGGCGGGGCGACGATCCCAGGTCGGTGGTTACTTGGGTCCTGGGAAGAATGAACTCTGGTCGTTGCAGTCTGAAGAAACAAACCTGGACAGTGCAAGGGATAAAATTCGTAACTCTGTCCCACGGTGTCCAAATGTCAATCCACCTTCTGATCCTGAAAGAGGGCAGAGAGGAGAAGAACTTTTATGAAGAAACCCGAGTCTGGTTCGGCCTTGGTTGATCGTGGCACGTTGCTCTTTCTGGTTCTGATTCTCTGCAGAGGCTGCACCGCGGGGTTCTGGTTCTGTAGCGGCAGGTTGCAGACGCTGTCCCAGGCACTCCAGAACTCCGAATGGCACGAAACTGGTGGCGTCGTCTCCGTGGTTGAGGTGGCTTTCAGCAGGAGTCAACGGGGCTGCAATCTGAGGCCGTGGACGGTCGGTGTGCCCTGAAGAGTAGGCACTGGTCGCTGCAGACTGTAGGAGGCAGACCCGCGCGACCGAGGGAGAACGTTTGTAACTCTGGGTCTTGGATGCCGAATTAAGTTCCGCCTTGTGCTTCTGGTCGTGGACAGATGGAGAAAGAAACTTGAAGAAGAAACTTCAGCCTGATTCCTTCGCCGTTGGTCGTGAAGCAGCTTCCAATCGCGTTCAGGCTTTCTGCAGGTGGAGTCTGGCGCAGTCGGGGTAGAACAGCTCTCACGGTCGGCCACGAACTCGGAATGGAGTGATTCCACCTCGCCTGTGAAGAGGACAGGGAGGCCTTTCCAGAAAGGTAAGGTACGCCCTCAGGTGTCTCCGTATGAACTTGGGGGAGCTTCTGCAAGACGTGCCTTCTTCTGCTACCTGCAGACTTGGCTAAGCAAAGGGGTGGTAGTGGAACTTGGTGAAAGGGAATGGGGTTTTAGCAATGGGGAAGGGTTGGAGGTGATGGTAGATGGGGGTGGAATGTGGGAGAATGATGAGAGGGGCGGAGCTGGTGGTCTGGAGGTGCAGGAGGGTGGAGGGGAGTGGAGGCCGAAGTTTGGAGAGGGGAGGGTGGAGGGGTCGGCCAAGGCAATGGGAGGGTGGAGAGGGTGGAGGGGGGTCGACCCTAGGAGGGAGGGGAAGGGGGTGGACGACCTAGGGAGGTGGAGAGACTCCTTGGGGAGAGGAAAGGTTGTCTTGGATGTGGGAAGATGTGTGGGGAATAGGGAGGGTTGTCTAGGGAAGGTGAATGGTTGCTTGGGAAGGTGGAATGAGTAATGGGGAGAGTAATGGGATCTTAGGAGGTGAAGAGACTTGCCTAGGTGGCAAGTGAGGTGGCAAGGGTAAGGAGAGAGAGGGGGATTTCGAAATTTAGAGAGAGAGGGAGGGAGGAGAGAGAGAGGGGGTTCGTCCCTTGAAGAGAGAGAGAGAGAGCTAGAGAGAGAGAGAGAGAGAGATGGACTCAAAGGGATTCAAGTGGATTCAAATTTTCATTCATTCATCAATTAGCTTCAAAATGAAGAGTTGGGGTCCTATATATAGGGAATCCCCAATTACATAGAAGTCCCTGGAAAATGGACTAATAACAGAAGACCAAGGGGTGGGGAAGGGGGCGCCCATGGGGCAGGCCCAATGAAATGGCCCATTAAGGCCTACAACCCACTAACCTATTAAACCACTTAATGAATCCTTGGACTTAGGTAAATGACTAACTAACTTAGATAATAGACTCAATAAAAGACAAAATTACATGATTATGACTCAAGAAAAATGTGGAAATTACATGGCAAGACTCAGAAAATGATGGCGAACAAAGTGGCGAGTAGCAGGACCCCACGGAGTGAAAGGGTAAGGGATGTCCCCATCATACTCCCGGGGTGCGGAGAACTCAACTCCGTCGAGTTAAGGGCCCACCGGGGAGCAGCTCAGGACGACTCGCAATCTCCAAACTCAACATGTACCTGGGGCGGCTCTTCATCCTCTCAAGGCGGCCCGGACACACCCTCATGCTGGCGTTAGAACCCTGCTTGCATAGTATTGCTCTTCTGTGTACACGTCGGACTCTCAAGGCTATTTTGTGGAAGCTCTCCGGGGTGTCCCTCTTAAAGGAAGGCATAGGCTCAAAACACTCACTGGGATTCTCCGCGGTGCCCATGTAGGGTGCCGGATCAGCCACATGATAATTGGGGTATATCCCATAGCCCATTAGTAAATCTAATCCATAAGCCAGGTTTGCCAAAGCCACTTGGAACGTGAAAGGTCCAAGTCCTCGTGCCCTCGATTTGGAGGTGGCCCTAAGATAGAGTCGTTCCAATGCCACCATCGCAAGATTACCTCCTTGGATTTCAAAGTGCCACCCGTGAGTTTTAGCCCGCTTATTATGATCGTCACTACCCATAGTTGAATGCTCGCTTGAATGAGAATGCTTTGAGTGATGGTGCGGTGGGGGTGGGAAGTATGTGGTATGCAAAGGGGGACCAGGGTAACCAAAAGTAGACATATCATGTAGTGATGTTATGATGTCTTTGAAGAATTTGGGGGGACCGGGGCATCCATAGGTGTCCCCCTTGTGAGTGAGTGTGATGAATGATGGAGGACCCGGACAACCATGGATGCTCCTAACTTGCATAAGATGGATGATGAATAGGGGTGGACCTACATATCCAAATGTGAACCTGCCATGCACTGGACCTAGTGTGTATGTGACACAAATGAGATGACTAGCCCTACCGGATGGGGTAAAATGTTGTGGCACATGCATTCCTATCAAGATGGTCCCATCTTTTGGTGAGGGTTGGTTTGGGGGTCTCCACTCATGGGATTCGAAGGGGTCCCAGAAAGTGGACATCTTGGGATGGGTTGATTCCTCATTTCCTAGGTGGATGTCACCTTTGGTCATGGCTCTCATAGTGTGAACTAAGTAGTGGAATGGGTGGGTTGGGTTCAACATGGTGGATGAGGGTAGGAGGGAGTGGGTGGTGGGTAAGGCGGCTAGGTCCCATGGGTTCAATGTCTTCCATAGGGAGGGATCAAAGGGGTCATGGAATGTGTTACCAAGGAAGGGGTATTCTATCTCCTCAAGGTCTTCAAATGATGGGGAGTCCTCCTCCTCAAATGTAGTAATTGAACCGAAGTTCGAGGAGAGTTGGTTGGTAATGATTGGAGGGCTTGGTATCCTACCCAAAATAAGTAACTCCAATTCGCGGATAGCATCGGGCTCTTCGGGAATGGGGAGGGATAAAAGAAGGTCGCTAGTGTAGCAACCCACAGTGTAAATGGAAGAGATGGACCCGACACATAGATGTAGGAGGTTAAGACTCCTAGGTTGGTCGGCTACAGTGGTCAACATGCCAGTTAGCTTCATTTGCCAAGTTAGACCCTCAAGAAAATCTCCTAATGTTTCCACCTGATAGGATGATTGGATTGTGGTGTGATAGGTGGATAAGGGTACTATAGGAAGGTTTTGCTCCATGGGTGGGTAAGCATGGACCATGAGATCTCCCAATAGGTTCTCCTTTAGCCAACGTGAAAGGGGTTCTCCTATGATAAGCTCGGTCTTTATTAAGGAGGGTGGTGTAAGGTGAAGACCACCATGTGAAGTTCCTTCTTCTTCCTGGACATGGGCGATCTCTATGGCGGGGGTTGGTGTGTTCACTTTTATGGGGTTGGGTATGGGAATCATGGGTTCCTCTATCAAGGAGGTGAGATGGTCCCTTGAGGGTGGGGTGGTGAGGATAGGTGTGTGGTACCCCCGGGGTGGGAGGTAAAGGGGAACTTGGTTTGGGATCGGTAAGGGGAGAAGTGGGGGCCTAGGTTGGGGTTGGGTAGGGATTGGTAGTGGAAGATGGATGGGTTGAGGAGGATTGGGTTGATTGGTTTCAGGGGGAGTGTCTCTTTTAGGGGAAGATGGAGGGGCGGTTTTGGGGTCCAAGGAAGTTTGTGGAGTGTGGGTTGGTGGGAGAGTTTTGGGTGGGGTGGTGGTGGCCATCATGGGCCTTGGTGGAGTGGACATGGGGTCCATACGGGTTGGAATGGTGAGGGTGGATTGAGCCATAATGCTTCCTCCACTTGGGATGGGAACTTCTTTGCCTAACCGATGATATTGTGATTCATACTCCTCTTCCCAATCGGGGGGGGCCTCATATTCCTCAACTTCAATCTCATTCCTTTGTGGTGTGGGGGTCTTGCTCTCCAGGGGAGTGGGAAGGCCTTTTGGCGATGGGGTGGTGCAAGTTGGAATTATTTGGGGTGGTGGAGTTTGGACCCTAAGGGAGGTGAAGATATTCTTAATCTCAATCCTTAGTTCTTCTAATGAGTCTTGGGGTCCTTTGGGTGGTGGGGTTTTGGTCCTAGTGGAGGGTTTAGATGAACTGGGCGAGAAAGGAGGAGTGGGAGTGCTCCTCGGGTAATGGGTCTTAAGGTAGGAGTGGGACGGTCGGGGAGCATAGATCTTCCTAAGCTCACTCTTCATCTCTTCCCATGAGTGAATGGGCTCTTGTCCCCAAACCCTTCTGAATCTCTCTTTGTGTTCCCACATTTTCTTAGCTAGACCCCGAAGTCGTGCCTTGGCCCTGCGGACTCTCTCGGATCCATATACCCAAGTACTTTCAAAGTCCCTTTCCATGGTATTCTCCCACCTAAGATAGGCATGATGATCTCCATCAAAATGAAGGTCCTCATCTATAATGTAGTCCACGTGGAGGGGGTCAATCGGACCATTTGGCCAACGAGGGGTATGCATAATGATCGGGTGATGAATGCAACTGCCCTAGGACAAGACTTAGTAGAGACAAGTCTAGAACTTGCTCTGATACCAATTTGATGTGACACAATATGCAGCGGAGGGCAATGAAACTATTTTGATGTGATACGACTCCCTTGGACCTAGGATAGCAAGCAGCACTATGAGTCGGCAACGTCGCACATGCGGTTTCGCTCGCGGAAGCACGCTTGGATCCGTAGGAGGACCGGCGATGGGGGGTGAGGGTCCGAGTTTGGACCTTGCGATTCCAAGGGTCGGCCGGGTAGGGATAGATCCCAATGGGCCAAGGATGCCCGATTTCACGGGTAGCCGGCACGCCGAGGGCGTGGGATGTAATGGCTCTCTCTCAACTCGCCCCGCGGTGAACACTCGATTGGATTGAATTGCGGATCGGACACTCGCCTCACCTCCGACGGACAACTAAGAGCGATACTAAGCTAAGCAATAGTAAAAACCAGCAAGGGAGAGTGGCCAGGAGCTCACCTGATCGGCGTGAAGACGCCGATCCCGGGCGGAGACGAGGGCGAGCGGGGAAGTGTGGTCCCCGCACACTGCGCCGATGTAGCTTCACAACCTATTCAAGAGTACATGCACTACACCTCGCACAGGAGGGTGGTCTCGGGGGTGGGAATTGAATAATTACAGTAAACACTACCACCACGCAGGGTGGGGCGGTAAGCCGGCCAGGCGGGAAGGGGAGGGTGGGCCAAAACGGGTAGAAAAGAACTAAGGGAGTTGGTGCAGCTGACTGGAATTCTGGATGGGAAGCCGCTGTTGCCGCCGTCCTGAGCTAGTCCGAACTCCGATTTCTAAGATTCCAACTCCTGGAGTTCCCTGACTTGATGCTGGTGATGTCTGAATTTTTGGGCGGCCTCTGGAGCCAGGGACTGGTGACACCAGCGACTGAACCGAGGCAGCGAGTGTGGTTTCTGGCCGGACCTGTTCTGTAACAGTAGGTTGCAGACACTGTGGTGAACTCTCCCGAACTCCGAATGGCACAAAAATAGCGGCACTGTCTTCGTGGTGGAAGTAGCTTTCAGCAGGAGGTGGCGGGGCGACGATCCCAGGTCGGTGGTGACTTGGGTCCTGCGAAGAATGAACTCTGGTCGTTGCAGTCTGAAGAAACAAACCTGGACAGTGCAAGGGAGAAAATTCGTAACTCTGTCCCACGGTGTCCAAATGTCAATCCACCTTCTGATCCTGAAAGAGGGCAGAGAGGAGAAGAACTTTTATGAAGAAACCCGAGTCTGGTTCGGCCTTGGTTGATCGTGGCACGTTGCTCTTTCTGGTTCTGATTCTCTGCAGAGGCTGCACCGCGGGGTTCTGGTTCTGTAGCGGCAGGTTGCAGACGCTGTCCCAGGCACTCCAGAACTCTGAATGGCACGAAACTGGTGGTGTCGTCTCCGTGGTTGAGGTGGCTTTCAGCAGGAGTCAACGGGGCTGCAATCTGAGGCCGTGGACGGTCGGTGTGCCCTGAAGAGTAGGCACTGGTCGCTGCAGACTGTAGGAGGCAGACCCGCGCGACCGAGGGAGAACGTTTGTAACTCTGGGTCTCGGATGCCGAATTAAGTTCCGCCTTGTGCTTCTGGTCGTGGACAGATGGAGAAAGAAACTTGAAGAAGAAACTTCAGCCTGATTCCTTCGCCGTTGGTCGTGAAGCAGCTTCCAATCGCGTTCAGGCTTTCTGCAGGTGGAGTCTGGCGCAGTCGGGGTAGAACAGCTCTCACGGTCGGCCACGAACTCGGAATGGAGTGATTCCACCTCGCCTGTGAAGAGGACAGGGAGGCCTTTCCAGAAAGGTAAGGTACGCCCTCAGGTGTCTCCGTATAAACTCGGGGGAGCTTCTGCAAGACGTGCCTTCTTCTGCTACCTGCAGACTTGGCTAAGCAAAGGGGTGGTAGTGGAACTTGGTGAAAGGGAATGGGGTTTTAGCAATGGGGAAGGGTTGGAGGTGATGGTAGATGGGGGTGGAATGTGGGAGAATGATGAGAGGGGCGGAGCTGGTGGTCTGGAGGTGCAGGAGGGTGGAGGGGAGTGGAGGCCGAAGTTTGGAGAGGGGAGGGTGGAGGGGTCGGCCAAGGCAATGGGAGGGTGGAGAGGGTGGAGGGGGGTCGACCCTAGGAGGGAGGGGAAGGGGGTGGACGACCTAGGGAGGTGGAGAGACTCCTTGGGGAGAGGAAAGGTTGTCTTGGATGTGGGAAGATGTGTGGGGAATAGGGAGGGTTGTCTAGGGAAGGTGAATGGTTGCTTGGGAAGGTGGAATGAGTAATGGGGAGAGTAATGGGATCTTGGGAGGTGAAGAGACTTGCCTAGGTGGCAAGTGAGGTGGCAAGGGTAAGGAGAGAGAGGGGGATTTCGAAATTTAGAGAGAGAGGGAGGGAGGAGAGAGAGAGGGGGTTCGTCCCTTGAAGAGAGAGAGAGAGCTAGAGAGAGAGAGAGAGAGATGGACTCAAAGGGATTCAAGTGGATTCAAATTTTCATTCATTCATCAATTAGCTTCAAAATGAAGAGTTGGGGTCCTATATATAGGGAATCCCCAATTACATAGAAGTCCCTGGAAAATGGACTAATAACAGAAGACCAAGGGGTGGGGAAGGGGGCGCCCATGGGCCAGGCCCAATGAAATGGCCCATTAAGGCCTACAACCCACTAACCTATTAAACCACTTAATGAATCCTTGGACTTAGGTAAATGACTAACTAACTTAGATAATAGACTCAATAAAAGACAAAATTACATGATTATGACTCAAGAAAAATGTGAAAATTACATGGCAAGACTCAGAAAATGATGGCGAACAAAGTGGCGAGTAGCAGGACCCCACGGAGTGAAAGGGTAAGGGATGTCCCCATCAAGCATGGTGCACCAGGCAGCTGGCGATCGAGGTTGGACTCTTGAGCGAGTCATGGGAGCGTCGAGCCTTCAGAGGCTCCACGTTCTTCGTAGCTCTCTCGACAGGTTCCGAGGGTTCTACTTCTAGCATATGCACAAAGGCTAGCCCCAAAAAGTTGGGGAAGCCAACAGCGGCAGGAAAGTTGCCGAACTCCATGGGCACCGCCAGATACCCTTGTGCATGATTGGCAACAATCGAAGGGCCAAAGCCGACGCCAGTCAGCCTAGTCGTCGTCATTGTTCTCCTGCAAAGACAGACGAACCAATGATCAGCAACCTTTGGGAGGGCCTCGAAGCCCGAGTATCTCGACAAAGAGATGAAAGGTGACACTATCCCACCGGGCGTGCCAGACTTGTTGGGATCATTTTTTTGTTGTAATTAATTAATTTATTTATTTGTTCATTGGGGTTTATTTGGTTTATTTCACGTGTCGATCGACCAATTAACTAACTGGTAATTAACTGACTAATTGACGACGCGGGCGTGCCAGTCACGTGAGTGACGAGTTGATTATGCGCTCATTCTAACCCGTGTCGGGCGAGAGTGAGGTTCGGTCGGGACCAGTAGTCCACCATACCATAAAGGCTATGGCGTTAATTACATCCCCCACGAGGAGGGAAAACCTTTGATTAATTACCGAGATAGTGGGCTGTCGAGGCCGGAATAAAGGATGCAGAGCATGCGAATGATCATGCAATATGTTATAATTCACTACACACGATTTATTAGGGCGGGCCCTCAGTACGTGGAGGAGAACTTAGGCCCGAAGACCATCATCACGCGTGGCAAAAGCTTTTCATTGGGAGTTGCCCGGCTTTCAGCCCATGTCATTTGATATACAGAGGGTCCGTGCACTCAGGTGTGCGTCGATGCGGCATGAATGCTCAGATTAAAGCATGACGACGGTATGAAGCTGATTAATTCAAGCTTAGACAAGCCAATTTATTCAATTTATTGATTAAAAGGTTTATTTCATCCTGTTATTAACATTGAAAATCACCCCGAAGGTGAGGAAAAGATTAAAGCGGCACGACGACGTGATTCGGAACGAAACCGACGCGATACGCGTAGGCATAGAGTTTAAAACGGCGTGTGAAACGTGGGTAAAGGCTTAAAACGGCGCCCCCCCTAACGTAGGTGTAGGGTCAGCCTGAAAACGGCGCGCCCCTCTTCCTGGCGCGCTGGGATACGGCGCGCCATTGTAAGGCGCGCCGAGTATCGACGGCGCCAGTTTAGCCCTATTTTGTGGGGAATAGAAGTTTTATTGGTTATTTTGGGTTTATTAAAAACACTTTGGGAGATTTTGAAAGTTTATTGAGTCAGTTATTCAACGGATCGGCCCCGGGCCATCCCGAAGTCAAGTCACAGGCTCGCGCGAGGTTCATACTAGAACGCGGCGATCGTTCCGAGTCAAACTCGTTCGAGCCAAAATTTTGGCAGCATCTCCCCATCCCGGAGGATTATCGGGGAGAAGCGGGGAGTACTCACGTAGCGGAGCAACCCCTGAAAGCCGGGTGGCACAACGGCGGCCGGCAAACCCAGACGGATAGGAGAACCCTGAGGGCTAGCCTACTAGGGGCACCGAGTCCGTGGCTAGAAAGTAGACAGATGGCGTGACTCATAGTGGGAGCGAAGACCCCGAGGGCTAGCCTACGAGGGGCACGCAACTCGAGTCGGTACCACGTCCAAGTCGGGATGACCGATAGAGAGGGAAGACCCCGAGGGCCAGCCTACGAGGGGCACCCGTCTCACGGCCACCACATGGCCCACTAGGGGCTGTGGATTTGAAGTGTTGGGATTAACCCAATTTCTGTGCACTCATTGGCCTTCGAAGATCCATTATTGGCAAATGGACCCCTGCAGACCGAGAAATTAAGATGAAAGATCAGGGGAATGTTCCCCCCCTTCTCGGGTTGCCGAATCCCACTGACGAAACAACAAAACGGTGCGGCGGGAAGACTTGCACGATTGGCAGGCTGATGCTAATGCCTGTAGGTATACATACATATATGCATGTAAATGTTAACCGGTTAATGCAGTGTTCATCAGATGATGCTTAGAAAGCAGTGACGAAAAATGTGGGGATGGCCTCATCTTTCTCTGTTCACGGTCGAGAACAGAGGGGGGATTAAGAGGACAGCCCAAAACAGGTTGAAGGAACGTGCATATGGATGCACCTCTGACTACGAAAATCTTTGACATTCGATCGGAAGAGAAACCCCCGGGGAGGGGAGAGTGATTGCTGTAGCCCGTGAATCACAGGGGCATATACGGCGCCGAGGGAAACAGATCCGAGGAACCCTTCGCTCAACCAAACCGTTAAATGCACAGACGGGAAGAAGACAACATACTACTCGTTCCGGCGCCAGCACCGCAGCACGACGCCAGTTCCATGGCCAAGAAAAGGGAAACGCCAAGAGAAATAGAAGAGATGGCGTGAAGAAAACGGAGGATGGACGGCATCAATCATACACCATCAACACATATGCATATATATATTTTTCATCCACGAAGAACCCATAACAAACCACTGCATTCGATGCCGGCGTTGTCGCTCGGGCATCGCTTACATCACCCTCACGGGAGGAGTTGCAGAGAGGAAGGGAAATTAAAGAAAGATGGTGAGAAGGGGGAGGAACAAAGGCTCATATCATCGCCCCTTCCCCCTTCTCACTTACATTACAATGGAGAAAAAGAAAACAGATGAAAGGGGATCGACGAGGGACACCACGATGACCCACCTAAGTAGAGAGCAGAGACTCCTCTTCTCAGGCGACGGGGGCTTCGGGCCTAGTAGAATGGCGGCGGCTGGAGGTTCTCAGGAGGAGAGCTTTCTCCCCAAGAAACCCTTCGCTACCTCACTCTGATTGGTGGCCCTCTTCCCCGACGAGCACTCGACTCTTCTTATCCCAATTCCTTCTAGTAATGATTCTCTCTATCTCCTTACTTGGTCGAACCAGATCATGCTTTATAGTTACAGGCTGATTCGGCGTCACGGGGAGAGCGCCGAGGAAGGTAACGTCGGGCAAGCAGCCTCCAGGGTATTCCCTGCGCGCCGATTTTGACGGCGCCGGTGACCCTGGCGCCGTATTAGCCTCGTCTTGTTGTCGAAGGCTAGTTGATGAGTCCGGGGATGATTCCGGAGGTCACCGTTGGCCATTCCTCTCTCCGTGGTCCTTGGAAAACCTCGACGGGGCATTGACGAAGCTCTCGGCATGACGCACGGCCTTACTACGAACTCCGTGTGTGTTCGGCTTGAGCACGCGGGTCTTCTGCTGACACGGCCTTCGGCACTATGATTTGTGCCTTTGGATCGGCCCGACTCATGCTCAAAGCTTCCTTACGGGATGGTACGGCATCCGGGATAATTTCACCTTGACTGGCGACCATTCGGCCACTCACGGGCCCACTATGGCGAGAAGCCGAACCCGCGTCGGGTGATCGGGACCTTCCGCTGACCGAGCCCCCGGTTCCTTGTTGTGAATGGCCGAGGACGTTCTTCCTCCTTAGGAGAGTCTTCATTCAGGTGGCGAGCCACCGGGTAGACCGTCGTCCTTGGTCGGGCAACGGGTGTTGGGTAGTGGCACCACGGAGTCGATGCCGGACCATTAGGCAGGCTTGGTCGCACTGTCGGTTGGTTGTGGATTCATCTTGACTTTCCTGAAGCGAAGTCCCCGGTCATTCATTCCAGGTGACCCGAGGCCCTGACAGCTTGAGAGGTCTTCAGCAAGTTGTTCTTCATCGGCTTCTCAGCTTCAGCTGGCCGTATCATTCGTCTTTGCTGCTTGGTCGCCGAATGATCATATTTTAAGTGCCAACATCCTCTTACTCAAACACCGAACACATAGCTATCATTACTGGTGAGACATTAGCAGGCAAACCATGGGTTATGAATGCCCAAAAGATGCGTATGATGCATGCTGGGCTAAAATTAAAGAAATCATTAAAACAAATACAAAGAAAGGATAAAATATAAAATACTCAAGAATAATATTGCTAGGCTGGGAGAATCAGAGTCAAGACACTATCTGCAACCACAGCGTGCAGGATAGAACCATCCTCCCCAGATTTTCCCAAACTAACGGCCTATCCAGAGATTAAACACGTGAACCTGGATCATCATCGTTTTTGTTAAAGGGGAACATCAAATCCTGGAACACGCGAGTAACCAACTGGTTCTCGAGATAATATAGCATAGTACCATATAGTAATGCAATAAGGGATATAGGATAGAAAGTCATACCTGACTCACCTATGCAGGCAAAATGGCAAAGTGAAGGTGATGCTGCACATAAAATTGTTAGCAAGGTTTGCAATAATATCATGACATAACCAAGTTTATCAATTGAACACCAAGTGCAACAAAAGGGCCAAAAGCATTTTCTCTCAATCATGAACGGTCAGCTACAAACCGCCCAACGTAAAGAACGGCTAAATATCAGCCATTTATAAACATGGAATTTGAACATGCATTATACCGTTGGAGAAGAACGGTCATACAGCAACCGCGCCAATGGTGAACGGTCTATCGTTAGACCGTACAACTCCTGAGGTTTTGAAACAAAAAACCCCTTCGTCTCCCTCCTCCCCACCGTAACAGACAATGGGAGAGGGAGGACGAAGGGAACCGACGCCCCCCACATTTCTCCCCATCTCCCAATCTCTCACATCCCCTCATTCTCTCCCTCACGCCCTCAATCTCTCCCCCCCCCCCACCCCATGCGAACCAAACACCAAGCACAGAGCCCCGCCATGGCCGGAGAGGAGGAGGCGCCACCACCGCCGCAGCCGGCGGTTGTCGCCGTGGAGGAGATCGCCGGAGGAGAGGGACCCCCACCGCCACTCACCGTCGAGGAGGGTGTACCCCCGGTGGCCGCGACGGAGGAAGGGAGACCGTGGCCGAGGAGCACGCCGTTGAACTGGTGGAGGAGCCCACGGCGGCGAAGGGGAGAGCCCCACGGGACCCCGAGGTAAGCCTACAAAAAAAACCATTGCCATTTCAATTTTAACTTATGCATGTTGATTCACGGGGTAGAATAGGGTCCTTAGACATCTTAGGAGCCGGTTTGGGGGCCATGGGGGCCGCCGCCGCCGGTGGGAGGGACGTTCGCCGTCGTCGGGGAAGACGACGGACGAACGGCTCACAGGGAACCATACAACCTTGATACGCGGCCCACATAGGACCGCCCATAACGCATGCGGCCCGGGGGGGCCGTTCAAAACCTGATAACAGAAGGGCTGAATAGGGGGATGAACGATGGATGGTCCACCGCTCAACATAAGGACGGGCCACAATGGGCCGTTTGAATGATTAAACGTTCAGAACAAATACGGCCCATATTGGACCGTCCGAACAACATGCAGCCCAGGTATGGCCGCCCAAACTCAGAAAACTATGGGGGATAAAATAGAAGAACGGCGAGTCTCTCACCGTACAAATTGTTAAACAGGCTAGGTTAGTCCGTTCAAACACAACGTAATTGAGAACTTGAACGGCCTTCGTCAGGCCGCACAACAGGATGAGTGGTTCATGGGGAACCGCCCTTCTCACAGAAATGCTCCTTTTTGTTATTTTATTGGTGAGATAAAATGCTTAAACCTATTATTAAATGCATGACATTAATGATGAATGCAGGGAAAGCGCAGGACCCGCATCTTGTGGTTATAGGTTCGGGCAGTGTATCAAGCACTACCGGACTTCCAGCCGGAGCGACTGGCTACCATGGGGTTCACCCCATTCCTGAGCATGGAGGTGTGTTGGTTTGACACAGCTCTACTTTATGCACTACATGACTGCTGGGATCCAGTGAGTCGTATGTTCCTCTTCCCGTGGGGGCAGATGGTCCCCACATTGGAGGACGTGGCCAGACCCACTGGCCTGCGAGTGCACGGGACTCCGGTCAGTGGGAGCACTTATCCCGACTACCGTGAGATGGCCTAGGAGCTACTGGGCTTAGAGCTGCGACGCCCTGAGCGGCAGTCGACCCTCCTACCCTTGGCGAGTCCTCAGGACAGCCTGGGATTACGACGGGCGGGGATAGCTACTGGAGAGCAGCCGGAGCAGCACCTTCAGCGGCTGGTGGACTTGGCGAGACCCAGAGTAGCAGCAGAGCCGGGAGCAGAGGTTGATCGAGTACCACGACGGTTCTTGATGCTGTTGTTCGGGTGGCTCCTCTTCTCGACGCGGGCGAACGTGATGAGCTGCCACTTCCTCCCCCTCCTCCAGGACCTTGACCACG